>PVKA01003013.1:0-115732 GCA_004027165.1 Ctenomys sociabilis
TCTGCTCTACTTCCCATGCTCCACCATACTGAAAGCCAGAGCACTGTCCTTTTCTGTACATAGGTTGGTGCTTACATGATACACTCTCCTGATTCTCAGGCTTTAGACTTAAACCACCAAATCTCCTTGGTCTCCAAATTGCAGATGTAAAATTGTGACAGCTCTCAGCTTCTGGAAGCATGTAAGACAGTTCCTTATGAAAAGTTAGATAACTTGATATCCAATAAGCTATAAATGCCAATTCTGTCTTTCTGAAGAATCTTATATTTCACATCACTTACCTTCAGCTTTAACCCTAATAAACCACATTACCTTCCTCCAGCTTTATCACTTGCTGTCTTCTGCTGCTAGTATTGATGCTTCCAGAACTCTGAAGTACTTGGAATCCTATTCACATTATTGACATCGATGCTTTTACACCTTTGTCATTTCTCCCTTCTCTTTTGATCCTCCCTTCCCTTGCAATCTGCCTCCCATTCCCCAACTTGGATGCCATCTTTTCTATGAAGTCTTGAATGGAGTTTAGCAGTTCATTTTCTGTCTAGGACACACATTTGAATTTATAATATTGGATAGTACTTGTTGGTTTACATGTCTATTAGAGTATGAACTCCTTACAGAAAGATTCTATATCTTCATCTCCATCTCTTCAGGACCACACACAGTGCTTAGCAAACAGTAGGTGTTTAATAAAAATTGCTGAGTTGAATTTCAGGGAAGTTACAGAGCTCCAGCAGTCTTATTGAATTGGCCATGGTTATTTGGTGTCAGTAATTTAAAGAGCAGCTGTAATTGGTTGCAGTGATGGCCTAAGTTAATGGCCTCCTTTTTTCATGTAAATTTATAGCACCTCCTGTCGAGAGCAGTATCTATTTCTCCACCCCTTGATTCTAGGCTGGCCTCTCATTTAGTTTTGGCAAGTAGAATAAGGCCAAATATCATTGGATATGCCAGCTCCAAGCCCAAGACTTCAAGAGACCTCCCCTGGAACCCAGCCCAGCCACCAAGCAAAAGAGCCAGGCTGGTCTGCTGGAGGGGTAGGCACCATATGAAGGCCTGTCGTCCCAGGAGCCCATGCCAGACAAGCCTCTAGAGTGCTACTGCCACGAGAAGTCAGCAGAACTATTTGATATTCACTTTACGCCAGAAACACGTCTAATCTTCTCACATGAGTGCTGTGGATTTATGAGTAAAACTAAATGATTCTTATTACAGTTTGTTTTTATAGAATATTATTTTGGTAATAAAGATGTAGGAATTGATACTAAAAATGAAATGCTGATATAACCAATAATCTAAAATGTGCAGCATTGATTTTAAAAGCAATCATAGTGGATGATAGAAAATCAGTAAGTCTGCTGTCAGCAGAGGCTCTGGACATGATGGAGAATTTGTATTTAAAACTGGAAGAGTGGTAACTGATTTTATACAGCACTAAAACTATTTGCAAAACTGTTTCTCCTGCACTTTATACTAAATGAAAGAAGTCAGTCACAAAAGATACATATTGTATAATTCCATTTATATGAAATGGCCAAAATAGGTCAATCTAAAGAAACCAAAATTAGATGAATGCTTGCCAAGAGCTGAAGAAGGAGAGCAATGTGGGATGACTGCTTGTAGATAGAGGGGCTTGAGCAAGTCAAAAATGTTCTAAAATTAGAGAGTGGTAATGGTTGGATAACCACAGAAACATAACATCTGAAGAATAATATTTGTAATATGCAAATTATTTCTAGTGGTGCTGTTACTTTTTTAGACTTTCATTGCTGGCAAGATAGAGAGATAGGCAGATAGATAGATAGAACACACAGATAAACATATAATTTGAAAATATGTCTAAAAGTGTTGAATTTGGCCAAGAAAATCCTGTCCGAATATTGAAACATCAAGAAAGAGATGCAATAAGGCGAGAAATATCAGTTCATTAACAGAATGACTTGTTGAAATGGAAAACATGACAATTACTCGGTTCCACTCTCTTACTTTATCAAAGTAAAATACAGATCAAGCTTATGGCTGGGCAACCTCTTGTTAAACTTCTGAAATAATTAAGTTAAGCCATTTGGTCAAAATAGCTCTGGAATATTCATATCATGATCTCACAAAAACCTAATTCCAAAGTAGCAGTGTGTGAATCAAGGGTTATGTCTAGAAAACAATGGCGGCAGCTTCTGTCTTTTTTTTTTTTTTTTTTTTTTTTGTGGCCAGCTTAGCTCACCCTAGGAGCGGGCCTGGTGCAGCATGTGGTACCAGGGATCAAAGTGCAATCCCTGCATTTGCCTAAGCTTGCCTAAGCAAACTCTGAGCTATTTCACCAGCCCAACTTCTGTCTAGTTAAGAGGATAAAATCAGCAGATTAGTAAGAAAGCCACTACATTTTTCTTTCATGGGGCTGTTCAGTCAAAAATGATGCCAGTTGAGACTTAAAAGGAATGAAATTATTCAAAATATGCAAAGGGCTTTGAGCCACTTACATTAAATAGGCAGAAGTAGGTTAAAAAAAAAAGTCAGTCATCTGCTAACACTATTTCCAAGGATGACTGGAAAAAAAAAAAAACACAATTTCAGAGAGTAATTGAGGAAACCAAAATGTGGGATAAAAGCTTTGTGTAACAATATGACCAGGAGCCACCCACAAACTCTGGTCATGGCACATTCCATGTGTCCCATTCCCATAGGTGGGTGCATCTGGTAACACTCACCCACGAGGACTTCAGAATTACTGTGGAGTAGCTACTGCTAATGCTCCCATTCTTGCTCTTGTCCAAGGGGCAGTTGTCCTGCCTGCTGCATCATTCTCATATGTTGGTTCTTTGGGGATAGGTCACTTGTTCCTATATTTCAAACCCCTCCTGATGAAAAGCAGTTACATCCATGTGGGTAAACTGAACTGCATATGTTGCAGGGTAATAATAAACTTCTCTTCTGGAGGGTTAACAACCTAAGTTTGCATATCAAGAATTGGAGAAAAAGAAAGGCTGCAAAGTCAGCCAACATTTTGGCCCTAGCCTTTCAAGGTCAGTGAAGACTCAGGACATAGGACAATTTGTAATGTAACATCATGTAACTCGGTAGTGCCCCAAATTTTCTGATCAAGGAGATTATGGGGCCACAGAGGAATGCAATCAATGATGTATAGTGTGCCTAAGGAGAGTCACATGGAGAGAAAACTTTCTCTCAGGCTTCCACAGAGAGCAAATTGGTCAAGCAATGGCCGTGACTCATCCACATGGCTGGCACTGACAAGGGATCTACAAAGTGTGGTACAGGGTTACAGGATAAACCCTGAGGGTACCTGACTGACCTTATATGATACAAAAGTTACATTTTTTTGCTTTAACTTGGTCTTAACCATCCAGCAGAAAAGTATAAAAATGGAGGTATATAAAGTAAAGTCATATTAATATAATGAGCTGTGAATGGCTTAAGTCAACAACTTCTGTGGATAACCCGCTTCTATTGTGGACTGCTGATCTGTGTTGGATTGTTTAATTAATATATATATATATATATATATATAATATTATAATATATATATATATAATATTATAATATATTTATATATATATAAAATTAGCCATCCATGTTTTGAAAATCTGCAACATATGTATGTTACCCTGTTTATGTCATTTTTTTTCTCTTTGTTTTTGCTTCTATTTTTCACTCTTCAAGTTAAAATACGAATAAATAAATTTTTAAAAAGCAGCTACATCCAAAGTCATGGATGAAATTGGCAATGATTTTGGCACTGTCATTAGATGAGATTTTTGGGGGAAAGTACACTGTATGGTAGGAAACATATAAATAATTGGAACCAGGGCACAGAGTACAACGAATTCATTGTTTTGATAGCTCCAATTACTGACCTTCTTTGTACGCACACCTTCCCAAATCAACTTTGCTATTCCTTGCATGAAAACCTAGAGGCTGGTTCTATACTGCTTGGATTTGCTTGGAAACCTACTAGCTTTGATCAGCAGAATGTAGTAGAAAAGCCCTATGTCAGTTTAATGCCAAGGCTCCTTTTGCACTTCGCTTTCTTTTAGAATACTACCTCCACAATGAGCTCAAGGTTTGCAAGACCGTTTGACTGCCATTGTCACCTGTAGTTGGTCCAGTCATCTTGCAGCTGCCTGCAGACATGTAAGGGAGCGTACCAAGACCAGATGAACCACACAGCTGAGCCTAGTCTAATTGTTAATCTGAAGAATTATAAGCAAAGCAAATGCATGTTGTTTTATTCTGCCAGTTTAGGAGTAATTTCTCATGTAGTCATAGATAAGTGATAGGATAAGGAACATAAACTGAGTATTTATTGCCTGTCAGATATTGTTTCAGGTGCTCTTCAGATATTAGCTATTTTCTTTCATACACCCTTGTGGAGTATTATTTTGTGGCTGTATTATATTACCGAGTTCAATGGAGGGGAAATAATTTGCCCTTCATTGGTTACCAAGTAGTAAGTAGTAGAGCTAGAATTCAAAATAGGCTATAGCTGTCCACACTTTTAAGTTAGTATAACATAGAACATTTGCACTGAGCAAGAAACTTGATAACAAGACCATCATTTTACCTCTGTTTTCCCAGTCTCTTAAGAGCCTGATAAAAATTGAATTTTCCAATTGTATTAACATGCATGAGCAGATTCTTAATTCCTAGATGTTGCTAGCTGATAGATCAGGACTTAAAGTTTCCTAGGCATCCTGCCCCAACCTCAACCCCAACTCTGCCCCATACTATATTCTGGTCTCAGCTCACTTCCCTTTGACCCAACCTACGCTTGGGTCACTTCCCTCTGACCTAAGCAGAATTAAACCACAAGGAAGAAAAATGACGTCCACCTGTGATCTGGCTCTTCCAGCATACAATCATCCTCCCTAAAAGATACTATGAAATCTCCTTGTTTGCTGCTGTCTTGGTCTGCTCAATCTTCTTCTCAGATCAGAATGCCCGGTCTGGTTGATTGCTTGGGTTCATACCTAACACTAACCACGGGGAGCTAGTACCTGAAAAATAAAGGTTAAGTCCTTTGGCAGCTTACAGTGTAATTTTGACAACCACCAGCACCAGCCCTGCACCCACAATAGATACCCAAGCAATTTCCAATCAACAGTGTGCTCTGGACACACTGCTAACGTGTCCAGAAAAGAACGGTTCAATGCTTATAGCATGTTATGTACTGAGTTCAGTTCTCTTCATGCCCTGGACAGGGCTCAGTTCTCCCAGCTCTGTGAAGTATGTACCCTGTGTATAAATGTGCCCTGGTTTCTTGCTTTTGGAGATACAGATGCAATTACAATAACAGAATGAAACAAAATGTCAGTGACTTAAGTAATAAAAAAAAACCAGTTCCCTTTAATTTGATAGTCCAAATACAAGCTGTTTTGGAAAGGTAAGGAGCCCTACAAGGTAGCAGGTTCAGGCAATCTCTGAGTTTTGGTATATTGTCCTCAGCCTTCTATTTTGCTGCATAACCCAAGTTAACTGAATCAGATCCAGCCATCATATCCAGATTCCAGCCACCAGAAAAGGGGGACATAAAAAAATAAATAGGAAAGCATGTTCCTTGCCATTAAGGGTACAGCCTAGAAGGTGCCCATACCACTTTTTTTTTTCATATCCCATCAGCCAGAATTTGGTCACACATCGTCATCCACCAAGGAAGGAAGATCGCCTTTAGCAAAGCAGCCATGTGCCCAATCTAAGGACTGCTCCATGTGGGAGGCAAAGAAAAGGGAACAGGGCACAGCTCAAAGTCTGTGCCACCTTGAGGTCAGAGACGCAGTGAGCGCCAGAACTGGGATGTCGCCACTCTGGCCTGACCGTACGCCATGCTTGGCTGCTGTGCTACACTCTGCTCTCTCCTTTTTTTCTCCTTTAGCCAGTTATGAGTGCTCCTTGTGTGTGGTTGTCTCCATGCCAGGCTGCAGGGCTCCTGGGGACACACTGCTGATTTCCTCATCATGCTGGCTTCTGTGCTCCTATGTTCTCCTTCCCACAGTAGCGTTGTACTCCTCACCTTCACTTGCCCCTCACCCAAGGAACTCCTACTGACATCCTCCCCTCATAGGCCAGGAAACATACATAGAGAAAAAGGGACTTCACCAAAATCATGCAAATAAAGAGTCCACACTGAGCTTGAACCCGGGCCTCTCTGCCTCCCAAGCCTCTCTGTGTGTTGTCTAGCTCACTCCACCTCCAGGCCCAGAAAGTCAAGAATTGTAAGCAGCCTCATTTGCTGAGTAAGCCACTTACTATGCCACTGGAATAGTAACTTTGGAGACAATAAGCAAGGGTTCTTCTCTTATCCTTTTTCCCCATGATCTTCTGGGTTCTTGGAATCCTTCTGAGGTAGGCTAGAAGAAATTAGGTGGGTAAAAGGACACACAAGAATAATCATAGCTAAAATTTGTGCTTTTAAGAAAACTAGAACGTCCAGGATTCAGTGGAAGTCTGGTTTCAATGGTGATCCATACTGGCCTTCCCTTGGTTAATAGATTCCTTTCCTTCCAGACCCATCATACTCAAATTCCTGAAGAATACTATTAAAACAACAGCAACAAATACCATAAGCCCATAAATTGGCTTCACTGAGCAAGTAAACAGCAGAAACCTGATACTAACATAAAGAATGAGAAAATTTAATGCTTAAATTATCTATATTAATTTAAAAAAAAATAAAACGGGTTCATACCTGTAAAGGGGCCAGTAGCTTTCTGGGGGTGATCTCCTCCCTTTTCTTTGAGAAGCAAAAATGCCCCAGTTCCAGGAATAACATACTTCTCTCTCTCTCAAGAGCCTACACTCTGTTTCTTTGAGTGTGTACTTTTAAATTTCTGTCTAATAAGTCATGCATCTTGAAAATTCTTTTTTTTTTTATAACAGGAGTCAGAAAACCTGGAAGCTAGTTCTACAGGGGGAGCAGGTTAGGTTCTTGTCTCTAGGAAGCTCCTCAGATCCTTTCCAGGGAATATTTTCTTGCCAAGCCAGGGGGAGGAGGCACATAGAATGTCATAACCATAACATCCTGTGGAATACTTTTCATTTTTTCTTCTTCCCCCAACCCCTTGCCCTCTGAAGTCTACATAATTTCTTTTCCTTTTCCTTTTCTGAAAATCCTTGCAGTGTTAGGTATTTTTTTTTTCTTTTTCAGCATGTGATCTCTCAAGTCCCAAGAAAAATAAACACTCACATATGAAAGCCCTGAAGATGAAGGGCACTGATTCCACCTAATCATAAAAGGAAAGAGGTTTTGAGAGGTAATGTATGGTGTGTAGTAACCAAGTTAAGAATTTCTTGGATCAACATACTTCATTTTGGGGTCAAATGGAGCTAAAATTTGCTCACTGCGAAAAAAAAAAAAACATAACAAACCTAATCAAAGTTTCTTATGAGGCATCCTTGGAAACCTAGTTCTGAGACAGCATGGAGTGGACCAGCTTTTGTGGTGTACCTTAGTTACTTTTCTCTCATTGTTCAGACAAAATATCCAACCCTCACTAAGGGAGCAAAGCTTTATTTAGCTCAGTTTGTAGAGGCTTCACTCCAGGATCTGCTGACTCCAAGGCAAGGTGGCACAGCAGAGGGGCAATTGTTCCTGGTGGAGACAGACAGCAAAAGCAACGAAAGACCTTAACAGCATCTGTCTTCCCCCTTTTATCTTAGCTACACACCAGGGATTTGGGGGTGCACCAGTCAGTGGACTGATTCTGCAATCACCCACTTGAGGCCCAGCCACCTCTGGAAAAGTTCTACAACCACCTGAGGCTTTGGGGCACATCTACACACAAACCATAACAGGGTCACACCCAAGGAAGAGACCTCCTTAAATCATGCTCATCTTTGGATCACAAGCACTTTAGTTAAATAGAGATTCCTAGAGGTAAATACTGAATTACTCTTACTCCAGTAAAATGCAGCACACACCTTCATCATGACTTCCAACTTTAATTTCTGAAAAGAGATAAAGAAAGGAAGAGATGAAAAGATGGCTGAGAATGGGAGTATCCTATTTAGGAGTACCGTGTTAGCACCCTCTTTTAATCCCCCACCCATCTTCCTTACTCTGAAAATCAAAGGGTGTAAACTTGGTCTGCAGATGGAAAAAAACCTCCTTACTCCCTTGCATATGTTACAGATCCCTAGATATAAAGATTTGGGGAGTAATTTTCTTTTAGGAAGGGCCAAGAATCATGTCCAATGTCTTTTCCTGCCTCTCTGACCTACTGACAGAGGTTTGGGTAGCTGTGTGCCAGAGGCAAAGATGCTGGTCCTGACCACGACACAAGTTGGACGGAACAATGTTACTGGATCTTGGGAACAATTTCTACCTGACTGGCAGAGACATCTAGACTAATCATGACAGAAAACAGGGTCATACGCTTATGCAACATGAATCCTGGGAAAATTGCTTGGGAGATCCAACCCTGGGACATAACCCTGTCCCCAGCCATCTTTTATTCCTTCTTCTCTTTATCTCTTTTCAAAGGTTAAAATTGGAAATCATGATGAAGGCATGTGCTGCATCTTACTGGAATATGGGTAATTCAGTATTTATCTCTGAAATACAACTTTTAGGTTGCATTTTATGAAACTGGGACTGTTTTGAACTGGAAGATTTTTTTTTATTTTTTGTATTTCAGGGAAGGGTCTACAGGGTGCTCAGGGTCTCACTGTTAGATCGAACTTGCAGTGGTCCACCTGTTCACAGCCTCCCAAGAGCTGGGATTACAGGCGCATGCCACCACACCCAGTCATAATTGCCATCTCAGCATGCCCCAGGGGCAGGATTAACATGGCAGGCCAGGGGTTTGATCCCTTGGCCCCTGCGCCTGTTTCTAGGTACTTTAATCCACTGAGCTATATGAACTAGAAGATTTAAAAGGGGAAAAAATGATGTTTGTGTTGCAAGTAAACTTGGATTCAGAATAAAACAGACAATTAGGAGATGCGGCCTCCAAACAGAACTGTAAACTTTACCACAATATTCCGGCTTGTTCTGTGAGACAGATGAAAGAAGTGGAGAGAAATCTTGTGTGTTCAGATTTTTATGTCCTTGTACAATGGTCCAAAGTTCTGTGGAACTCGTATGGTCTGCTATGCCCATGTACCAATAGAAGTAGGCCAACCAGAACCAGACCCTGGGGAAGACAAGCTCCTGAGAGCTTGAAGAAGTCAGCCCAGAGCCCACAGCACCACAGCCAGAAACGCTAGAAGCTCTAGAGGGCCCAGAGAAGGCTCGGAACCCAGCTCAGCTGCTGCTTCGGTGCCATCGCCTCCCAGGCACGCTTCCTGATTCTATCTTATCAACCTCTCTGTCCCCTGCTGCCAAAGGAATGTAGCCCTGCTGGCCTAAAAAGAGAAGCACCAGCTGATCGTTTCAAAACCTCCTGATACACATCTATTTTGAGAAGACTTAGAGCGGGGGACATGGTGTTATGAGAGTACACATTCCCTTCTCCATTAATGCTCAGGCCCACTATAAACAAAAAGTTGGGAAAAATTTTAAATAGAAGGAAAGCTGGGCCTGCTGGTACAGGCTTGTGATCCCAGCACTTGGAAGGCTGAGGCAGGAGGATTGCCTGGAGTTTGGGGCCAGCATGGATTACATAAGAGAGTTTAAGGCCAGACTGTATCGTGAGACCCTGTCTAAAAAAAAAGTTTTTGTTTTTCTTTGTATTTATCTAAATGTGGGTTAAACAGTAAAAAGACAAGGCCTCAAACTTTTTCATAATAAAAAGAGAAAATGAACGAACATCCCACCTAAAGAGCTGCAGCCCTTTCTCTTTCTCCATTCTGACCTTCGTGGTTATGAGTTCATCGTGTAAACTAATGAGGGAAAAAAGTGTGCAGAGTGGCTTACAGAACTAAAGAAAATACATTTGTGTTCTACTTTATTAAAGGCTCTAATTAATACACTCAGGGGAGAATTCTGACTACTGTATAGCTATAAAGTTAAGAAAGAAAAGATTATAATAATTTAGAATTGCTAACATCTCTGAAAAAGCTCTGATTTAGCACAATTGTTGTATGTATTCTATGTGTTTTCTTGTCCATTCATCTGCCTGTTGATCTGTTTTTAATAACTGGTCAAAATATCTACAGCTATTAATTCCAAAACATTTGTGGAGGTCATAAAAATTTCATTTTTAATTCTTATTTTTACCCTTAGAGACTTCTGGTCCTGTTAGGCACATCAAAAAAATGGTCATACAGATTTTCAAAGGTTACCAGCTCATTTAAAAATGAGAAGGTAAAACTTGCTGAGCTCAAGGCTTACAGAAATCTTTCAAATAAGAATCACAAAATTTGATAACATAAAGTTCATATGATTTAGTCTAATATATATGTTCCTGTGTGTTAACTTTCATATTAGCCCAAATATCTAATAGTGAGCTAGTTTAAATTGGTTGGCAAGATAGAAGTCAAGATATCTCTCTTGTTGATAACATATTTTTGACCAGCTTGTTAGCCAATCAATATGTATCCTAAAGCTTTTCAGTTTTCTATTAATTCATGTTTGTAGTACATAATGATCAAATCATGGGAATCAGTACAGTGTTTACACAAAACACTAAAGTTAGAAATTTTTGGCCCAGATATTCCCCTTGTAAACACCCTGTCAAAAGAGATAGAAGCATCATATCATAGACATACACGCACACCCACTCTTAGCAAAATTCATGATAGCTAAATCTTAGAGGTGGGCCCCTGTCCATCAACATGTGAGTAGATGTGGAAAATGTGGTATTCATACAACAGTCTACTACTCTGTCATAAACAAGGATAAATGAGTTATTTGTAAAAAAAAAAAAATAGAATAAAAGGATGCATACTGAGACTATAATGCTAAGTGACACACAGACTGAAATATGTCATGGTTTCTCTTATGCAGAAAACCCAAAAAACAAGTAAAGACCAAACTGCATAGACAAAGGAAATAGGGAGATCAATCTTTTGCAGAGGAAGAGAATTGAAAATTGTTTTTCAAAATAGTGATCATTGTTTTTCATGCACTATAACCTGAGGTTAAAGATGTTCAAATGTTAACCATGCTATGTTGTGGTTCTCATAAACAATCTAAAGTACTTATAAAATAAGTAAATAAGTGTATACAAATGGGATTGATGCTTATAAATGTTTACGACAGCATCTGAGCAATCAGTTGCTAGAAATAAATTCAAGTGTTCTTGGCTTCTTAAAGTTTATGAAAAGGCTGTATATTTTAGTCTATTAAATATGTTTTCATAAATAATATATATGAAGGTTTAAGTTTGATTTTTAAAAGTTTACTGAGTTTAATTTCTAATGTCATACCATATTAAAATAACATTTAAAAAATTTTCCCCTAAGTGGGGACCCTTGGGCCTGAGAAGCTTCCAGACAGAACTCTGCTCTGTGCTATAGGAGGCAGCTGCCTGAGACAATTTGCTTCAGCTTTCCCCACTGCTGGGTAGCTTCTTTGGGTGTCCCCACATTCTTGTTGGGTCATACTCCAACAAACATTACTAAAACTTATTATTATATATAATTAAATTAGCTACAAGTAGGAAGAGCTCTCTATATCTGAAGGTTTTCTTCAGATATTAAATGCTCTTGGTTAAACTTACAAAACCTATCTATCTTAAAAAACAAAGCTTTCTTGTGTTTTATCAGCATAATTTCTTGTGGCTTTCATTTTTAGGTTGTTGATGACTTAGGAAACAGTTTCAAGCTTTAAAGTTTACTGAAATGTTGGCTTGCTATAAACTAATAGTCAATATATATCTGACTAAATGAACAACTATTTGCTTAAATTATAGCCTCACTGATGCCTAATTATATAGGAGGCAGGGAACAGTGAAGCTGGCTGCAGGAATGGGCAGGCCTGTCAGTTATGAGGTCCTGGAGCAGCAGAGACTCTCAGAACCCTGTGTATACACCTTCTTCCAGGCACCCAGGTGCCATGGATGGCATAAAGCAAACCAGATGACGTGAGGAACCGCTAACTCAACTCCATTCTGTGTCTTCTGGACCCAAACTGCACTTTTATCTTTTTCCTTTTACCCTTTCTTTTCTTTGACCTTCTTATACCGTTTTACCACTCACTTTTTGGGGGATAAGGTAAAATCAAACTCAGGACCTTCTGCTTGCCAGGCAAGCACTGTACTACTGAACTGTGTCTGGGGCCCCCGTCCCTCATTTTTAAAATAAGGTTTTTGCATTGTGTTTGGGCTTTCACATACATTTTTTTTGTCCAAGGCAAATAGGATCAGTAATGCTTTTAATTGGTAAGCCATCTCTAAAGGAACTATCTGACAACACTAAGCCTTATGATAAGCATGATTAATTAAAGAAGTAGCTATTCTCTGGTCATACTGCATATTTCCAGATGCCTAACATCCGGATGAAATTATGATAGTTCAGTTTAAAACACACTGCTACCACTTTAACACTGGTGTAACTGACCTTCCAAGTATTCAACATCCAAAGCTTGGAAACCAAAGCCAAGTAGGGAAACTAGACTAAAAGCATAGCAAACAGCTTCACCTTTTGCTGTTCAGAGCCAACCAAGATCTTACAACTCTTGACCTCATAGGACCACCACTCTGACTTTTACTAAAATGAGGATTGCTAATGAGAAATGTCCCCATGCTTCTAAGATATATGGTCTAGCAAGATCATGCCCCAACATGACAAATTAGTACAAAAAGAAACTTGGGGTGCTAAGAGGCTGTGTACATGGCTCCAAAGCAACCCCTGGGGAGCCTTGACTAACTTTGACAAATATATAGACATGGGTTAATTCGATTAACGCAAGTCCTTGATTTGGTCTTAAATATCCAATAAGAAAGTATCATCAAGCCGGGCGTGGTGGCGCAGGCCTGTACTCCCAGCACTCGGGAGGCTGAGGCAGGAGGATTGTTGTGAGTTCGAGACCAGCCTGAGCTACAAAATGAGCTTAAGGCCAGACTGAACTGCATAGTGAGACCCTGTCTCAAAAAAAAAAAAAGACAAAAAAGACAAAATAAAAAAAAAAAGAAAGTATCATCAAAAAAGAATAATAATGATAGTAAACAAAAAGCTAGACTAGATATAAAAAGGGTATCCAAACATGGCACCAACACCTATTGCACTTACATTTTAGCTTACACTCATAGGGGTTACACACATGGGGACGAAAAGGTACCCCTCAAAGTCTCTCAATATATTCCCATTATGTTATCTTAGTGTGTTTTCAAGCGCAGTATAAGTATTCTACTACTTGTTACTTTTGTGGTATAAGCGTTTTGTTATCTACTTCAGACTTTGTATGTTTATATTATCTGGAGCCAGTCATTACAAAAAGTTCTCAAGTCTATAAAACAGAACCCTGTAGTAAAAAATTCAATGGCCCAATGGTCACACAGCATGGGCATCTTTATTTAATATATTCCTTTCCCACTATTATAATTAAAGTTTTTTTTAAAAAAACAGATTTCTTCATCAAACAGAGAAGTATCTACATTCTGTTAAATTTCACCTATTGTAGCTAGGCAAACACCTCAAAATAAATAGAAGTTAATATTAATGATAAATGCTTTATGCCAGATGTTATTAACTTATACCATTTTTGGAACCACTATTCATCAATATTCTACTTTTAATTTGTGGTCCTTCCTTCCTCAACATGGTTTAAAAAAAAAAGGAAAGCTTTAGTGACTCCTTAATGTCTTCTTCTTTTCCAGATTATCAAAACACAGTGGTGCATCAAACAAGAAAATCTATCTTTCTTTAGATTAGCAGGGTGCGGCTTTTGATGTCCAGCTAGGCAAGATCAAACCACTGCTCAGCGGGGAGCAACTATAGGAATGTACTCCACCCTTCTGTACCCCTCCTGAATAAGGAATTGATAAGGTAGAGATGATGTAGGGTAGAAAAACAAAATAGGTTGAAAGAATCCAAGATCAATCGTAACCAAAAAAAAAAAAAAAAAAAAAAAATGTACTTTTAAGAAGAATGTAACATTTGGGACCCAGTCAAAATTATCCAAAGTGATTCATGCCAGCATTCTTTGCAATGCTTTAGGCTCCTTTCCCTCCACACTCATTATACCAAAAATTTCCCAGGAATAGTATCAGGCAATAGATCGGTTCTACGGTGAAAGTAAAGAGCAAGAACCTGATCTCAAGACAAGGAACAGACTGAATTCAAAGAATGCTTCAATTATCCATCTTAATTTTTAAAAATGAAGCTCATATCTGTAATATGGGTCTCTTCTCTCCTGGGGGGTGGAGCATTTCTTCTAAGGTGCTTCAACTCAAGTGAAGTACAAATAAATAAAGTTCTAGGAAACAATGCACTTCTCTTCTCTTGAGGGCCACACTACTTCTTTGTGTAGTTTAAATTTCTGTCTAATCAATCCCTGCATGCCTTTTAATGACACATGCTGAAAATTATTTTTCCCTGACAGGAATCACAAAATCCACAAATGTATTCTGCGGGTGGTATAGGTTAGGTTTCGTGTCTGCGTCCGGAAACTCTTCAGACCCTATCTGGTGATAGGTTGGCCTCCTCTCTTACCATCTGTTCCTGTCTTAGGCAGCTGTCACCTCCTCTCTGCTAGGAGTCACCTTCTCCTAGACTACCGCCTCAGGTATCATGCCAGGTGTAGTGATGCATGCCTGTAATTCCAGCACTTGGAACACTGAGGCAGGAGAATCATTGTGAGATTGAGACCAGCCTGGACTATAAAGTGAGATTAAGGCCAGCCTGAGCTGCATAGCAAGACTCTGTCTAAAAAACAAAACAAAAAAACCCCTCAAGTATCAGGCAAGCTCACTCTGGTCTGGGGTCCCTCTCTGGATCTTGCTTATCTGAAAGATCACATGTACCCTTCCAAAATCTCCTCTGGGGAGATATCCTGAAGACACATTCAAAGCCAAGAGCCTAGCATATGCAGTTGCCATACATTGTCAGTCATCTGCTGTAGCTGGGGCAGCTGGACTGGACACACACACACACACACACACACACACACACACACACACACACCAGGAAGCCTAGTTCAGCTGAGACACACACCATGGCCCAGTTGCTGGCAGGAGGAAGACTTTCTGTGAGCTATGAACTAGTAGTTTCCCTACTAGCACCCCGTGTCCAAGGAAGTTGATTCTAAATAGCAGCAAAACAACAACAACAGGTACAGTAACAATAAACTCATGATACATGGAGATGGACCACAGAGAAAAAGATTGGCTTTTCAGGTTAGTGGGATTTGCTTTCCTGAATTTTATTTTATTTCTTTAATAATTTTATTGAGAAACAAATAACAATGAGACAATCGGTTTCAAAACCGATTAGTAGGACAGTTTTAATAATTAATGCATTGCATGTTGCTTTCTTAGTGGTTATTCATTGTAGAAGTTGCAGACATGATATCCTGCGCAAAAACACTATTAGAACAAATTTTTCTATTCATTGAGTTAAGAGAATGTAGCTGTATATCTATTTTAACTATTTTGAATATATAGATACAAAATGGTCCTTTATTTGTATCTCCTTTTTTTGTTTAGTTTTGTCAGAGAAGTGCATTCCATTGTCATTTAAATATTATAGGTGCATGCATTCGGCAAAATATTCCCTATAATCTCCTTGATTAGAAAATCTGGGACACAACTGCATCGAATGATGTTACAGTACAGGTTCTCCTGTATGCTGAGTCCTCACTGACCTTGAAAAGCTGGGGCCAAAATGTTGGCTGTCCTTGCAGCCCTTCTTTTTCTCTGAATTTTGGTCTGTAAACTTATGTTGTTAACCCTCCAAAACAGAAGCTTGTTATTATTATCTGGGAAGATATCCTAAAGACACATGCAAAGCCAAGAGCCTAGCATATGCAGCTGCCATACATTGTCAGTCATCTGCCCCCCAGAAGCTTATTATTATTAAAACAGGTTCCCATTTTCCACTTTGCACTGCTCCTCATGAGTTATCACCAAAGCATCTCTACACTCTAGCGGCCCCCTCTGCAGGAGCTACACAAGGAAACTAGCAAAATCTGAACATAGCTACACAAGGAAACTAGCAAAATCTGAACAAAATCTGATTCATTGATTCTGACTTTAGAGTTCTGTTACGCTTTTTAAAAATTATCTTAAGGTCTAAGCATGGTGGTATGTGCCTGTGAGCCCAGCACACAGGAGGCTGAGGAGGGATGATCACCATAAGTTCAAGGCCAGTCTGGGCCACATAGTGAGTGCAAGGGCAGCCCAAACTTCAGAATGAGACTCTGCTTTAAAAAAAAAAAAAAAAACCCAAACAAATAATTTTAAGGAGATTTTAAACTCCTTGAGGATAGTTCTTGGGTCTTAGAGCTCTCTAAGCTCTAAATTCTGAGTGTCTGTTTAGCATCTACATGCAGTGTGAATGACTGTTGATGATTATGCCCTGTTCAGAGGCGAGTCAGGTTGGGCAGTTAATCTGCGAAAAGATACAGAGCTGGGTGTGAGTGCTGGGGGGGGGCATGAAAGTCCACAGGGTGGCCTCCTGACAAGAGCTTGGGATGAAGTGACAGCATGTCAAAAGACACGCTTCACTTTGTCTAAACAACCATGCTGGAATGTTCTTGAATCCTGAGCAGGATTTCGCCTTCCCACGCCAGCAGCCTCAGGTGCTGATTTCATGCATCCATCTTCCTAATTGTATCTCCCTGCCCACTGGAAAATGTGATTTACAAATGTGGCTGTGGCCATCATGCCCAAGTCTCCATGACAGCCTGCTATGCAGAAAACACAGGCAAAGAGGAGGAGCCGCCTCCCCCACCTGGCTGACTTCGTCCCAAGCCTTATCCCTTACAGAGGGCTTTTGTGCCTCTGGTTTAAAATCAGATTTGAGGTAAGTGTTGAGTTTCTTCTCTGTAATTGCAATCAGATAGAGATAAGCTGAGTTCAGTGTGCAAGGGAAGAGGAATTATGATTTTCTTTATACCTGCGCTTGGCCAGAGCCTTTGTCTAATTTGTGTGATGTATCAGTCCGCAAGGTTACCACATACCCAGACACTGAGAAGCTCATTCAGGGACATCACAAGGATGTGTGGATCACACTCTTTCTTTACACTAACAAATGGCTTCCTAGTTTGAGTTTTCCATGTCTTTTCAATCTCTGAGAGATGAGTGAACACAGAAACTCCCTCACATTCCCAGACATCAGAATCTCACCCTTCTCCAGTGGTGGTGAGTCCAAAGGCAGGATGCCCTTTGAAAGTCCTGTGCTCACTTCCACAGGGCATTCTAGAGTTGCTTTGGACAATTTTATTTTGGTGAGCTCTTCAGATACTTTTCTTTGAGTTGACCATTTTGCTCACCTTCCTTGATATTTCACTAGTTGTTATCTCAACAGAACTATTGAAGGATTCTGAACTTGTAAGTCAATGACATCCTTAACAAAAATACTATTAACCTTAAGGCTAATTTTAAATCTAACTTAAACCAATGGAGATACATTTACACTGTAAAAAAAAAAAAAGGATGGAACAATTTTTATTCTTTATAAAGATACATGCAATCAGATGATCCTGAAGTTTAAATATATTGAACACTGTCAAATACAAGGTATCTTTGTGACAAAGCAAATAGCTACCAATTCCTTTAGATTTTATTATAAATTCCAGATATAAATTCCTACATATACACCACTGAGGATCTGTCTAATAGGAAATAAGGATGCTACAGTGCTTTTGTCTTAGTTTAATATGTGACTGCTCTCTGAAATGATGTTTACAGGAGTCCTAGCTATTTCTTGAACTCCAAGATACCTTATCATCAGTTTCAAATTAAATCAAGATTACTAATAGTATGATTATTTTTGTGCCTTTAGTAAATGCCCTCTCCTATCTTAGAGACCATAAAAATAAAATAAAACCCCAAACAGCAAAACTATTTCCTAAAATTATCTTTTAATCTGTCATCTTCTTCTTAAAATCTTTAATCAATTTCTTTCCTGAAATCTCTTGTAATTAAGGTGTGCAATATCTACTTCTTATTCATTCATACCACAGACATTCTCTACAAATTCTCATTTCTCCATTCCAATATGGGCTTTGCAAGCAAGCCTGGTATTTATTTCTGGGACTGATCGATGTCTCTCAGTTTAATCCTCAAATAATTATATTCAAACATCCAAAGAGCACAAATGTAGCAGCCTGACTATTTAACTCAAATTCTAAATCACTAGTTATTCATGCTAATGGTTATAATGAGTTTTTAAGGCATACATTATCATTATTTAACATACCAGAAGAGAAGTTCAGCATTTTGGTTCCTTGCTAAATTTCTGTAATCACTGAGATTGAAATCATACCAGACTCTTTTGGTTGACCTGTGGGTACCACAGGGCCGCTGCCTTTGGTCTTTTTGCCATGGAGCCTCCTTTCTCTTCTGCTGTCATCCTTGGAAGAGAGTAACAGGAGGCAGGACCAATGATCCCTGGGTCTCTATTTTTCATATCATGGCCATGCATTTCCACAGGTCCAGTTGGCAAGACAATGAGCATGACTGAAAAGGGGTGACAGCAAGGGTGCCTAATATACACCCTTTACACAGGTGTATGAGGGAAGGCATGCACATACACAACACAGACAGTGTTGCTCTTCCCTGGTCTCTTTTTAAGTTTTCGAAGCTGTTTATGTTGCAAAGGCTGAAGACACATTGGTTTTTGTGGCAGTAAAGCAGCTCGCAAACAATGAAAGTCTGAAGTTAAGAGTTACCAGTTGGCTTTGTGCCCCTCCAGCAAAAGAAAGCAAGCAGTGTCCCTGCTGCTCACCTGATTCTGCACCCTCCCTCTCCTCTCTCTTGATTACCCCACCTGGGCCAGGTCACTTCCAAGCCCAAGTACATAGCACATAGCCTGGCAGAAGCTCTGAGGATTGGCTTAGACCAGGGAGTGGAACCACATACAGGAGGACTCATGGGACCCAGAAGGACCCCTGACCCACACTGCTCCTTCTGTCTACTCCTGGCCAGCACTCTTACACATTGACCCACTGAGGACAGCCTTCCAGTGTTCTGTAGCCTGTCTGACTCATGTACTCCTTTACCTGCTGTCTCTCCCGCCTACTGCCTCAAGAAGTTCTCTCCCTTCCTTCCCAGAAGAAAGTAGACTAGTTTTTTTTGAGGCACAGTCATGTCAGCATCTCCTCAAGTGCAGATGTGCGGGGCAGGGACCGTGCTGGCTACTCCTGAAGAAGCTCCTGTCTGTCCAGGGTGTCAAGGTTGACTCTGAGCAGTGGCAGCAGTGGGGGCAAGCTGCTTGCTAATGGGGACCGGTGGTGGGGTTACCTGGATGTGCTGTCTGACTGCATAGATGTTACCTCTGCCCAACTCTAGTGAAACTGAGGGACAAACTAAATGAACCCTCCAGCTTTGCTTGCTTTCAGTGGACTTCAAACATCCATGATTCTGTGAGGTCACACAGCTGCTCCCAAACTCGTCTGACCAGTTCTGCTGTGGGTGACACTTTGGGTCAAGCTAATAGTGGCTGTCTTGGCTGCTTTTCAGAGACGGAAAGGCCTTTGGAGTTGAAAGCACCTTCTTTCTACTTGGGCCCACAGAGATGTCTCATGGATGACCGCTATCCAAGCTGGAAAATGCACCCTCGTATCAGGCAGGCTAATGCCGCTGTTTTCTAAACATGCTTCCTAAAAAAAAAAAAAAAAATGCCTCCTACAAAGGGCCATGAAGACCAAGTACTCAGACACCATGGATCACTTCAAGTCTAGTCATCTTTCCCCATTAGGCATGGTAGTGAAATCCTATCAACTCAGCACCTGGGAGGCTGAGGTAGGTTCTGAGGAAGTTTGAGTCAGTCGGGGCTAATTAGCAAGTTCAAGGTCAGCCTGATAATAGTTACAGTGAGATTCTATCTAAAGAAGAAAGGAAGGAGAGAGAGAGCAAGCCAGCCCTTTCGCCAAAAGGGGTACGGGTAGCACACCCTTGGGCTCAGTTGTGTAAAGGCCTATGTAGCCCTGACTGGAACATGGGATAAGAAGTCTCATCGACGGGGTAGCCCTGACCCTCACCCAAGCCCAAGCAGAGGTCCAACAGCTCCAGCAACTGGGAACTGCCTTCCTCGCCACCCTGAGTGCATCCGAGCACCCCTGTGGCAGTAGCCAAGGCCCAGGGTGATGGGAACTAGGGCATCCTGGGGGGGGGGGACCTCGGGCCCTGCACCTGGTATGAAAAAGCCCAAGTGGTGAGGAGCAGCTGTGTCCACTTGCCATTGGGGACAGACCTCTGTGGTCACCTGCGTACAGCAAGTTTTCTATGTTGATCCGGGCCAATGTACAATATGAACATGTCTGTATCTACAGATGTTGCTGTAAGTACCTCACAGATTCCTGCTTCGGAATAAGAGACCCTAGTTAGACCAAAGCCATTGCTTTTGAAGTTATTAAAGTCTGTTGGAATCCAAAAGACACTTATACTATGAAAGAGGTCATATATTATCTTGGCCAGTGTATGACAGCTAAAAGATTGTATGATGAGAAAAAAACAACATATCGTATATTGTTCAAATGATCTTCTAGATTTGTTTGAAGTGCCAAGCTTCTCTGTGAAAAAGCACAGGAAAACATACACCATGATCTACAGAAACTTGATAGTAATCGATCAGCAGGCACCATCAGACTCTGGTACATCTCTGAGTGAAGATCGTGTATTTCCTTGAAGCTGACAGTGAACGAGAAGACCCTGAGCAAGATCTACAAGCAGAGAATCCTTCATCTTCTTGATGTACACTTGGTTTCTACACCACCTGCCTTGTCTAAAGGGAGAGCAGTTAGTGAGACAGGAGAAAGTTCAGATGAATGGTCTGGTGAATGACAAAGAAAACGCCACAAATCAGAGAGTATTTCTCTCTCTTTTTTTTTTACATTGCGTATTATTTTCATGGTGGTTATTTGTTGTACAAGGTGCATACATGATATTCTGTTTACAAAATAATTAGATCAGATGCCTCTAATCAATGAATTCAGAGAATGTAGCTGTATACTTATCTTTTTTTTTTTTTAAAGCTGATGAAATCTTGGCTCTGTGCGTACTAAGGGAGATACGTTGGGAAAGAAGTAATAGCAGTGACTCAACAGTGACTCCATCCAATCCAGATCTGGATGATGGTGTAAGTGAACATTCAGGTGATTGGTTGAATCAGGATTCAGTTTCTGATCAGTTCAGTGCAGAATTTGAAGTTCTGAGTCTCTTGACTCAGAAGATTATAATCTTAGTGAAGAAGGAGAAGAACTCTCAGATGAAGATGATGAGGCATATCGAGTTACTGTGTTTTAAACAGGGGAAAGTTATATAGATTCATTTGAAGACAATCCTGAGATTTCCTTAGCTGACAGTTGGAAGGGCACTTCACGTGGTGAAATGAATCCTCCCCTTCCATCACACTGCACCAGATGCTGGACCCTTTGTGAGAACTGGCTTCCTGAAGATAAAAGGAAGGATAAAGGGGAGATCTCTGAAAGAGCCAAATTAAAAAACTCAACACAGGTAGATGAGAGCTTGGATGTACCTGATGGTAGAAAGAATTTGGCAAATGATTCCAGAGAGTCATTTGTTAAAGAAAATAATGATAAAGTCACATAAGCGTCCCGGTCACAAGAAGGTAAGGATTATTCTCAGCCATCAACTTTCTGTAGCATTATTAATAGCAGCCAAGAACATGTTAAAGAGTTTAAAAAGGAGGAAACACAAAGAAGAAAGTGGGGAATCTAGTTTTCCCCTTAATGCCATTGAAGCTTGTGTGATTTCCCAGGGTAGACCTAAAAATGGTTGCACTATTCATGGACATCGTATGTCATATTTCACATGCACAAAGAAGCTGAAGCCCAGTGTGCAGGCAACCAATAGATCATTGTACATATTTTCCTGTGCTCTTTCACACAGAAGCTTGGCACTTCAAATA
Source organism: Ctenomys sociabilis (assembly GCA_004027165.1). Classification (NCBI taxonomy): domain Eukaryota; kingdom Metazoa; phylum Chordata; class Mammalia; order Rodentia; family Ctenomyidae; genus Ctenomys; species Ctenomys sociabilis. The sequence goes on from PVKA01003013.1 coordinate 21,925, forward strand.
AAACTAGAAGATCATTTGAACAATACACAATGTGTTGTTGTTTCTCATCATACATACTTTCACGGCATGAAGTATGCTTCCAACATTTACACTTCCCCTCTCTAAATGATTGTGCAAACTTATTTCAACTAGCTCACATCCATAAAAGTTTATACTTTTAACTTTAATTATATAAGCCTAAAAATTTAGAAAGATTTTATAAGCATCAAAGCAAAAAATATGAGGACATTGAAATGTAACTTATTTAGTGCCTTTTATGTAAAGAGGAAAAGTATGGAAAGATTTTAATAATTAATATGTAGATACTCTGATACACCAATCTTTACTTTCTCTCCTCTTTCAGAAATTCTTATTTATATTTGGTGGTATTTTATGTAGGTAAAGTGTGCCACTTATAATAATTAATGAGAATCTTCAGTGAAATAGTGAAAATAACCAGAATTACTAATAATGATTGAGATTATAAATGACAACATATGTGATACATGTTATTCAACATTGAGAGAGAGAGAGAAAGAAAAGAAATGAAAACTAGTTAAATTAAGGGTCAGATATTTAGGCCTTTGTTTTCACTTTGGTTGTCTTCTAAAACAAGTTACTTAAACTGAATGCCATGAATGAAGTTGTTACTCATTTGGGGTCATGGAGAGGCCCTGCCAGCCCCAGCAGAAAGCATACTTTCAGCACAGTAAGTTGTTTTTTGTTTATTTGTTTGTTAGTTTGCTGCTGTACTGAGGATGGCACCCAGATCCCCTTGCACTGCCCACCAGGCAAGCCTTTACCCTGGTGCCACACTCAAGCCCCTCTGGCTTTACAATAGAAGCTAAATTTGGTATCCAGCAGTTCAGATTTCACTTTTCTTCCTGCAAACTTCAGGCATCCCCAAAGATACAAAGGACAAAAAGATTCCATAACTGCCTAGAATAAAAGAGTCTATCCCCAAGAAACTGTAGTAAAAATGATGAAGGAAATAGCTGGCCAAAATTACCCTGTACACACGACATGGTCATTTTAAGTGTGTCATGGTTTTTATGTTACAAAAGAAACACACAAATTAGTAGAGGCCCTAGATCCAGAAAAATTAGTTTGGAAATTCAAAAGAAAGTGTGACAAATCAGTTTAAAGATTTAACAGAAATTGGCTTCCTTATCCAAAATACAAGTTTTGCATTTCAGTGGACTTCTTAGATCATAAAATACTCCATTATGAATAGAGTGGAAACTTGATGAACTATTTTTTGGCTTGTTTTCAAGAAGGCAATAACGTTGCCCTTTCCTGGCCATTATCAAGATTCTTATTATCATAACATTACATGAATCTATATTATCTTTAATTTTGTTTCTGCATAACTGATAGTCCTAAGAAGTCTCTTTCTTCCACTCGGTGAATTATTTTATTTTCAGTCTCCCCTTTGGTCTGACCTCAACTTCCAGGGAAAAGGAGTTGAGAAACTCACAGGAGACTGACTAGGACATGTGGCAGTCATCAGCCAAAAGGCACAATAAAGCCCCCTAAACCTATAACCATTATTGGTTTAAATTTCACAGGCACCATTATCATTCACAGTTGGTCCCATTGTGTATGGAATGGATGAAGGAATTCAGAGTGTTGGGCTGGGGGGTAGGCATTCCCTTTCCTCTGCTCAACAGCATTGCAGAACAGCCACACCTAGGAGCCCAACATGCCGCATAGTAAACTAACTATCTATGTGTTTTCTGGAGAGAAGAGTTCCCCCCAAAATGGATCCATGGGTTTACACTAACAGAGCAAAGTCAGGCTGAGGGTGTAGCACAGTGGTAGGGCCCTTGCCTTGCAGAGCGGGGCCCAGGTTCCATCCACAAACACAGCAACATTGATTAGCCAGCAAACCCTGGAGTATCCTCCCACGTCCTTGGTGTGCCGGGTCCAGCCACTCAGTCTTGCCTCACTGCCTGTTGCTCAAGAGACATCCTGCCCAGGATGAGGTGGGAGCTCCTAATGGAGCAAATGGGCAGCACTGATTAAAATAAAAGCACAGTTCAAGGATTCTAATTCCTCATAACCTTAGATGATAGCTGCAGAGCAGGCAGTAGGAGAAGACTGTATGTCTAAGACAAAAGCATCTTGAGGGAGGAGGAACACAGAAAACCTAACAAAGTTAAGGTAAAAATTGACCGGCACTGATGATGCTGCCAAAAGAACACACAGCAAAGAAGCACACAGAGATGGTGCTGGCCTGGAGCGAAAGAGCCAGGGTTGCCACATCCGTCCAGGTCAGCGGGCAGCGTTCCTCTCGTTCCTGTCTCTCCCACATCTATCAGAAGCTTGTGCTTAAAGTGCATTTAGTGAAAACTTAAGCTACATGGAGTAAGACTGAGGAACTGAAGGGAAAAAAAGCCCACAAATAAATATGATCCTGCTCCTTCCTGCCAAGAAAGTAGGGATCCTAGAAATTGTGGATTCCCTTCTGTGAGAGTAAGAGTACCCAAAAAAACCTATGATGCACTTCTAATTTTACAAACAAGGAAGAAAGGAGATGTATCCAAAATGGCACGGTCACAGATGGCCTCCATGTCCTCTGGCTCCTTCCATTACACAGCACTACCTCTCCAGGACTCAGATTTCTGAGGAATAATGAGGCTAATGGAATTAGGTAACTTGTAACCCAATTTCTCATTTCTCAATGAGATCAGGAAAGGAAATATGAAGTCAGGATGTGCGTGACAAGAAGATAGGGCAGCTCTGAGGAGCCCAAGGATAGACAGGGGTTTATTTTTTTATTTTTATTTTTTTTTGTCTTTTTGAGACAGGGTCTCGCTATGCAGTTCAGGCTGGTTTTAAGCTCACTTTGTAGCTCAGGCTGGTCTCAAACTCACAACAATCCTCCTGCCTCAGCCTCCCGAGTGCTGGGATTACAGGCATGCACCACCACGCCCGGCTAGACAGGGGTTTAGAAAATACCCATTAAGGTGGCAACTTCTGTCAGGGACTGGGACAACCGGGACGTTTGTAGAAAGGGCTGTGCACAGCGGCAGATGTGACCATGTGTTCAGGAGTGAGGCAAAGGCGTAGACTATTTACTTGTCCTAGGTCAAAGGCTCTTCATCTCTCATTCCCACGGGGCTTCTGCTGCACAGCAGCACAGAAGACTGGCTTGATGTGGTGTTTTGTCCAGGGAGAAGCCATGTCTCATAGGTGCTGATAGATGCTCCCAACAACTCCTGAGCCTGTCTTCTACAGACAAGGACTTGAACATTCTCGCAGACTTCACCTGAAGAATCAATCCAGCTATATTTAATTATTAAGAATGTATGCACATAGTAACTAGGCATCTGATATAAGTACTAGAGCCATGAAAATCTATGGGAAAAAAAGAACAAAGATCAGTGTACACACCACCCGATAGAACTCAAGATCAGGAAACCCTTGGTGAGGACTGGGAGTTGCCCAGATTTTCTTTGCTATGCCAAATCTCTGTAGGGCAACAGTGAGTACATGTGTGTGCATGCGCGTGCACACATACACACACACACACACACACACATACATACATACACACACTGTGACTGTCTCTTGTCCACTACACAGAAGACAGCCACCCATCCCTTGGTTTCGGAGTCCACGAGTCACTAAGCAGCCATGGCAAATTTCACTTCTCAGTCCTTGAGCCCGATGCTGAGTGTAGTACAATGGAGGAGTGATGCACTCCTTCCAGCTGGACCCTAGAGCCTGCCTTGGGCCTGAAGCATGGTGTCTAGGGCCAGTTGTGCTGCAGAGGCAGACAGAGGTGGGGCTGAGCAGACTGCTTCAGGAATGAGGTGGAGGGAGAGCCCTGGGGCATCTGTTCTCTGTTCCTTGGTGGAATTTAAGGCTGGGGCCCTTGAGGGTTCCAGGACAAACCTACCATTTTGTAAATAAAGAACAGGAGGCTCCAGGAAGTGAAATGCTTGCCCACATTCATAAAACTTACAGAATGCAAAGCCAGAATTGATCTCAAGCCCCCTTGTCCCATCACTCAGTCATCCGCCTCCTGTTGGCTACCATCTACCAACTTCCTACTTAAGAAGCTCTTGGCCAAAGATAGGAATGGGGCAGTTTTCAACCCAGATAAGATCTTAGCCTCTTTGGAGCATGGACCATGTGAAGGAAAGCACACACAAAGAAGTATAAAAGTTTAATTCTGATCAGGGTGAAAAAAATTATACAGTATCATCACCCTTTCACTGTTCAGGAGTGTTAGCCAATCAAAAGATCAGCACCAGAACAGAGAACTGCAAAGAAAGGACTGCACCTGAGATAGAATTGAAAATGTCAAAGTTTATCAATTAACATAGCTTTAGAGACATAGGACATGCTTTTGGAATTCTGAGAAGCATTCTCAAAGTCTCCATGGTTCTGGCAGAGTCCCCAGACTGGGCAATTGTATACCAGCTAACACTATTTTATCCAGATCTTGATTTTGTTAGTTAGCATTAGCTGCACGCTGGAAGCAGTGGGACTACTTTGTCAACTCAAAATATACTCTCTTCTTCAAAGATCCTCATATACAACCATCCTAGATATTTTTCAGACATGTGTGACTCCTCAGCTAAGATGCTGTCATCAAAAATGTAAAAGTGTATAAAAAATTAGGATGACTTTGGTTTGGCTGGGGCCCTCAGCTGGAATAATATCATCACATGTCTTCACTTCTCTTGTATGCATGGAATTGCACTTCTGGGATTTTCTTTTCTTCTTATTGCTAAAACGATGTCAATTTCAAAATATCCAGTTGATTTTCTTACTAAGGAAGCACTCTGGCTTTTCACAGGTCATTGTTCTCTGCTATTATAGCATGGCTCTTTCTCTAAACAAGTGGCATTCCTACTCTTTTCTGAAGCACAAACTGATTTGGAAAAAAAAAATCCAAAATAGCATCCTTCTATTTTTGCCATTTTATATGATTATAACATGCTAGAAATGTCACTATAATTATAGCAACAAATTATTTCAACAATCCTCACAAGTGATACTATTTATAGACCATCAGGAGAGTATGGAGAAAAATCCACCCTAGCAGAAATCTTGCTCACAGCTGAGTGTGAGTCTGGGGCCAGCACCACCTGGAGCCACAATTCAGGGTAAAAACGAGGGGAACTATGAGTCTTCATTCAAAAATGGAACATGAGAAAGGAATAAATAAAGCATTTAAGTGATTATAGCTTGGCATTCACTCTGCATTCTTAGTGAGTTAGATACAGTACTGTGAATAAAAAATTATGATCACTGGTAACCTCTCCTGTAAGGCTTAGAATTGGTCTCCCTCTCAGCGAATCCTACAGGTTGGCAAGAGGTGAATGACAGGAGAGTAATGCTTAGGTCTGAGGGTAGGGTTAGGGTACACATGTTTCTTATCTATGATCATTCATAGACTGTCCCAGCTGAGAAAATACAACCAGTTATCTTGTGCCCTACTTACTTCCGTTCATTTCATCCTGATTAGGGGAAAGGAGCTGGCTGGAATTGTTTGTTTGTTACGCTATTTTTCCCTTTTTATTTTTAGCCTCTTTTGTTTTATAGTTCTTATACCATTTTGTTTAACAAAGCTATAAATTCCAGAGATGAAATAAATTTCACAGTGGCTCTTTAACCCTCCATGCATTTGTAGATATCTCAACTTAGCTCAGAAATTTCTCCTCAGGGTGGGTTTTAGAGAGGAGAAAAACATCATTTCACCAAAAGGAGTCCCTCTGTAAATCACTACGTGCTCCAACATGTGTGTGTCTTTTGCATATTGTTTAATGCAGCCCTCTCCTTGGGTCACTGCATAGAGGGCTCAGAGGTCATTCTGAAGGTGACAGGTAAGTGGCTTTCATCTCTGCCCTAGAACCTGACCAGGCCATTACGGGCACACCCAGCAAGTGTGAACAGCAGCAGCAATTCCTGATGGTGACGACCCTATGTTTAACCTCATTTAACAAAATTTCCTACCTCTTTGGCTATCTGCTTTTGCATCATTAAATGTTCACCTGATGTATTTAAGATTCTGTCAGAGATCCTCTCCTCTTCATCAGTGTTTTCCAGACATGCATTACTGCCTTGAGTCTCTAAGGGTAAATCTGTCATTCATTGGCTATGATTGTCTGGTGGGAACACATATCCAGAGGGGAGTTTAATATGGAGCACAAAGTGGAAGTTCCAGCAGCAATTGCCTGGCATCCAGAGAGTGGTCTTGGGCCACAACCCTCTGATAAGTGGACAGTGCAGAGTGGTGCCTCACAGGCAAAGACAAAGATTTCAGTGGTTAATCACTAGTAGCTTCTTCTGTTTCATGGGTAGAACCAATCTAGAGGAAATATTACAACAACTACCAACCACCCCAATACCATGTGTGCAGCAAGGACTGCAGCCACTGCTCCATTCAGAATGAATAACCATGTGTTAATCATTAGAGTTTGAAACTGATCCCGGAGTATGTTGCACTAAAGCTAGAGACATGGAAAATGAATAATTGCACAGACAATAGCCATGCATGCTTAGATGGAAGCAAAGCCACTCTTCGTAGACAGGGGCTCAAGATGGGCTGGCGAGGGCAGCATGATGTCACAGGTCACATTTGAGGAAGACGGAGATGCATTTTCTTGGGAGACAGCAAGATGTTTCCTGGCATGCAATCTCCCAGCTTTGTAAGGGAGTTCCAGATGGATGCTGAGAATAAGACGCTAAACACAGCAACAACATGCTAGTTGGACAGCTACCTGACAGCCCTGGAAGACGCCTGCAGAAAGGGTCCCTTCATTAAGCTAATAATACACTGGCTTATGTGATTTACTGAAGCCAAGGGCTGGGGATAATTTCACAAAGAGGAAAAAATTTAGCTGCCATGGTAACCTGGACAACGACAGATCTGAATGTGACAAGATTCCAGGCTGAATTACACAAAGTCACCATAAGCCCAGAAAGCAAAGTGGATTTAATTAGTCGGTTAAGTCTGCTGCAAGAAAGGATGGCAACATTTGTCCTTTATTCTCTTTCCAAAGTAACAACGCGTCACTAGCCTGAGTGTTCCTAGAAAAGGGGAATTTTTAGTTAAGTGCATGACTGCAAAATGATGCTGCACATGGGAAATCCCCAAATTTAAATTCCCTCAAAATCCCATGTCCAAATTAGCCGTGACTACTTGAAGGATGGGTGGCGCGCAGGATCCATTGCATGTCCTTTCCAAACACTGAGTCTTCAAACATTTCTTCCCATAGCCACAGATGCTAAGATTAGCACCTTCTAATTTTAGCAGTCTATTAAGATAACTTTAGCACAGAAACCATCCTCAATTTATTAATCAAAATATATTTGGTAAGTACATATGGCATTTTATTACATATCAAATAAAGCAACTCTCAACAGAGCAAATTCTTGTGGACTGGGGTTTTACTATCTATGATGATAGTGTGTGTGTTATCACAGACAGATCTGCACCGGCATCTTAAGGGCACCCAAGACTTCTCCACAGTCGAAGAATGTATAGGGCTGCTCCCGCTCATCTTGCCTTCATGTCCTTGGTACCTTGGATGCATTTTAGACTATGGATAATACCATTTTTGTCTTACTTTTCACTCATCACTGAGACAAAATCCCCAACATCCAAAATTAAAGTGGTAAAGGTGCATTTGGTTCATAGTCAGTAGAGGTTTCAGTCCCTAATCAGCTGACTCCAAGGCAGGGCACCATAGCAGACAGTCATAGCAGAGGAAAAGCAGTTCATGGAAGAACATAGCAAAGCAATAAGGAACCTTAGCAGTGTATTTCTGCTGCTTGTATCTTATCTGACTACTTACTTAGGGCAGGTAGCTCAAACCTTTAATCCTAGTGTCCTTGAGACTAGAATTGTGACATCCTAGTGTCCTTGAGCACCACACGCTCTAGATGCTCTAGATCCAGCCACCTCTGAAGGAGCCTCAGCTATGACTTCATGAGGCTTGGTGTTAGGGTCATCTAGACACAAGCCATAACTGTCTTTAAAATTGCTTTCAGGCTGGGTGTAGAACAGTAGTAGAGCACTCATCCAGCGTGCACGAGGCCCTGGTTTTCAGTCCTAACACCACCAAAAAAAAAACAGGAGTGAAACTATTTCACAACTCCCATTGTTATAATTTGTGTCTAGTTGTCGCCCCTCAAAGCCTCATGTAAGTCATGGAGCAGACTTCTAGGTTTTGTGATTAACTCATGATCCACTGAGATTACGGGTGTGAGTGCTGCTGGGATTATGGGTGCGGAGTGCTACTGGGATTATGGATGTGAATGCTGCTGAGATTATGAGTGTGAGTGTTATATCCAGGCTGGGGAAAATAGCCTGAATATGAGATAAGGGAGACAGTCTTTCACTCTGTTGCCATTTGTTACCACCACTCCTCCCTTTTGCTCTTGCTGTTTTGCTTTTTTTCTGCTGCCATGAACTGCTGCCCTCTGCCACGTACCCTCTGCCTTGGAGCCAGCTGAGTATGGACTAAACCTCCAGTAACTCTGAGCTAAATAGACCTTTTCTTCCTTTATCTTGTCCTCACAAAGAGAGAAGAATAACTGAGACACCCATCTTTGACCATTGATAATCTTATTCATGAATCTTCTTCACCAAGAATTCTTGTCTTTCTTTCTCATGTTATTTCAGGCACTTGAGCTCACCTTCCTCCTACATACCATTTGCTATTTACTTTTCCTAAAGTCAGTTCAGGTATCTGCAACAGTTCTTCTGCCCTTTCTTTCCCTTCTGCAGCATTCTATCACCATTTCCACCATTGTTTCACTACTTTCAAACTTGGAACTTCAGATTCATTATTTCTTTGTCTCATATCCTCATCAGTCACCAGCTCTTGCTGGTTCTTTCTTCATATTTTTCTCTCCATCCTGCCCACATGTTTCACACTTCACAATTACAAATGAATTACAGCTCTGTAAATAGACCACAGACTTTTAGGTCTGGACTTTTGCAAACATCATCAGGTAACAAGCCATTGAGGATTAGAGGAGTTCACTATGAAGAGATATTGCTTGTCAGGATTCTAAGAAACTTCACACACCTTAAGGTGGGAAGGAAAGTCCCACTCACAGGACTGGAGCTAAAGACAAGAAAGTGTCACCCAGGTGGCCAGAGGAGGCTTCACTGGCTCACTCTGACTGAAGCTCTACTGTCTGTGTTTGTCCATTACAGTGCAAATGACTCCCCAGCATGGATCCCCACCTGCCCCACTTTCTTATTTCTGTTATCTTACCCATTATGTGGGTCTTTTTCATCCAGCTCTCCAAGGAACAAGAGATTGGACCAACTCAAGTGTTTAACCCTGTATTTAATTGTTTCACATGGGATAGGTTGCTGGGCCATTGACTAGGGTCACCTTTGGGTGAGGTAATATGTATTGAACCCCTAGCTGATCAGCTATGGCCCCAAAAGAAGGAGGGTATAAGATGGTAACTGCTATTGTTACAGGAAACTGTGCATGGACATGGTCTTTAGTTCTCTATGTTGCCATTGAGAGAGGCCAGGCAGTACAACAATTCTTGGAAAAGTACTGTTTCCTAGAATATCCTTTCCTCACCAACTCTTCACAATACTACTCCTATTCATTCTGTGAAACCCACAATGGTACATCATTTGTTCCATGTTTTGCTAATTTTTCTCAGCACCTCCAGCAGAAAAAAAGTCAACCCATGCTGTGTGCTCTTACCCTTTCTTGAGCTCAAATTCATGACTGCACAGAAATTGCTAAAGCGTAATTACTTATTTGCAGGTCCTCTATAGAACCTGGAATCTCTTAAGGTTGGGTTTTAAACTTTATTTATTTCATTATTTCTAACATTGATCACAGTGTCTGGTAGTAAGAGTAAGGGCTCAACAAATGTCTTGTTGACGGAATGCCTTTTAATATGCTAATTGATTAATTAATATTTATGAACAATGTCTCTCCAAGTCTGCTCCTTGCTTTAGAAAATTAATTGTGTATAATTGAAAGAGCAGAAGTTGGAGTTGGAAGCAATGAATTAGAAGCATCCATAAAAATGTGGATACGCCTTTAAAATATACAGTAGTCCTTAGTGAAAAAAATCTGGTGTCTTTTCCATAAATTAAAAATATAAGCACATAAAATAATAATTCCATGTAAAAATACATGCAAAAAAATCCAAATGTACATCAAACACATTGAACCTGTTCAACACGGAGCCAGAGCATATAGATTTTTCTTCTGGCCCTGGAGACTGAACCCAGAAGATGAGGAGCTACTCCCCTTTTTGTTGTTGCTATTGTTCACTTTATTTTGAAGCTGGGTCTCACTCAGGAAGCCCAGCTTGCTTTGAACTTGCAGTCTCTGGTACAGCTCTGAAGAAGTCAGGCTTACAAGTGGGCACTCGTATAGGGATTTGTAATTAATTTTTTTGTTGTTTGTTTGCTTGTTTGTTCCAGGTATTACACTCTGTATCTGATGCTTGCCAGGCAGCTATATCCCCGACTGATATTTTTTAAAAAATATAAATAAGTAGGACCAGGGAGTTGGCTCAGTGGAATAAGTGCTTCCCTGGCAAGCGCAAGAGCCTGAGTTCAATTCCCAGTCTGCCCCCCACAAAAACAATAAAAATAAAGAAAGAAAATAAGAAAGGGGTTTTTCACAGATTAAAGAGGGCAATGTGTCTTGAACTAAAGACAATTATTAATTCAATCATTAATTTTTGATTTAAAAATAAAATAAAATAAAGGCAAAATGGGCTTTAAAATTACAAAGATTAGGTTCATACCCTAGCTTTTATTTGTTAGTGAATCGATCCTTGGAAATTTATTTAAGTTTTACTTTATTTAGTTCCATTTAGTTTATAAAATTGAAATATTAATATTTACCTCATAGAGTTGTCATAAAATTGTTAGGAAATACATATTGAATACATGTCATGCAGTAATGCAAGCACTGTCCATAACACTTTTAATTGGATTGCAACAGACTCCCTTCCTGCCTATGGACTTTTTCCCAGTTCTAATACACCCACCATTACATCACACATCCTCCTGTTCCAAAACTTTCTATTATATTCTACTTCCTGTTTTATTTACTTCACAATTCATTGGAAATTGGGTAGAGGTTGGTGGCAAGGAATAGGCTTTAGAAGTTAGTTATCTGTAATTTTGACATAGTGAAGAAAGTCATAATTGAGGTCACAAGCAGGAGAACAGGGAATGATTGCCCTGATACCACAGGATAAACTGTAGCATTGGCTACTGGACACCTACCCATCTTTTACAGTGTGAAGAATGGCCTTACCCATCACCCGATGCACTAGTCAATTGTTAGTGATTCAAACCCCTATCAACTTTTTTCATAACTGATTGGCTCTGGACAAACTGATTTTGCTGTTTTTCTTTGTGTAGGAACCTTGTCATTCCTTCAGTCTCTCAGTTTACCTAAGAGATTCCATATTTCTTTGTCCCTATTACAATACTATTTATTCTTGGAGATCAGGTAAAATTCCATCTGTTGCACAAAACTTCCCTAAGTTGTCCCAACTTTTGGCATTATATACTGTCGTTTCATAAACTGAGTCATTTATCAATCTGAATTATACCGATATTGAGTGTAGAGTTTTTGTATCTTCATGGTATGTCTAGGCTTAGGTAGTGACTTGTGCATAGTACAAGTCATAGTACAACCTGAAGAAATGATCATGTAATGAAGACATTCTTAAATAGCTTACAATGTTAGGACAAGTTCAGAACTAAAATATCAATTTTTTAATCAGGCAGGAGTGGGCAGGTGAGGCAATTAGCTACTAATATGTGAACTAATGAATGTAGAAGTCAAATTTGTTCTCTGAGTTTTCAATTCCCCTCTCTATTTTTCCTTACTGTAGAAGTTTCTGAACATATAATTTGGGGATAGATGGCCCTGTTTCGTTCTTTGTAAAGTGGAAGTGTTCACAGAGACCCTTCTTTAAAGGAAATCTCAATGTAGAAATCCAATCAACAACACAGAAAAAAATTTAGCTACTCTGATTGACACTGAAGGTGAACTGAGGCCCTAGCTTTTTGTTCAACTTCCTTTCCCCAAGTTCTTTGAAGCTGTGTTTAAAAGCCCCAGGATGAAATACTCCCCTAAGTCTCAGAGGCCTCTCAGATGCTGACTCCAAATACAGGAAACTGAATACGCCCTCTCTTCTTTTGTACCATCTTTCCATGAGCTGGCTTTCAGGATGGTACAAATTATATAGCTGTTTGCAGCAGTAGATGCCTCCCAAGAGTCTGTGAAGGTCACTTTGACCCATGTTTGCCAACAGAAAGGCGCAATGGCATTATTCATATTTAGCTGGTAATTGTTACTACTTTGCAGCATTGTTCAGAGAAAATTATCCCAGTTTTACAGGAAGATGAGAAATGGAATCTCATAGGAGCTAAATAACTACCTCCCATCAGGCAAAATCAGGGGTAGCCGAATCATGATTCCAGTAAGAGAGTTTTTTAAACTCCAAAGCCCATGATATTTTTAAAGCAATGTACTGCCTTGATCTGACTTGAGAAAGAGTGCCTGAAACAAAAAATGACTTTTGAAAAATCTATTTCAAGTAACACAATTTATATTTCCTCCAGGATAACCCTGCTCACATCTCTGAAAAACTTACAGTCAAACTTATTTGGTTCTCAGAAGAGCCCCGAGGCATAGGCAGTGTTGCAGGTGGTAAAATGATAACCTGGTGTGGTTTGGAAGAGCGGCATGTACCCTAACAGTCCACTGTCCCTAATGTAACATCATTGGGAGGTGGTAGGTTTCTTAGGAGGTAGGGCTCAGTAGGAGGTCATTAGGTCCCTGGAGCTATGCCCTTATAAGGAGTTATGGGGCCCTCCTTTCCTCCAAGCCTCTCTTTACTTCTTGGATCAAGATGTATGCAGTTAACTTCCCACATCTTCCCACCACGTTGTTCTATATTTGCCAGAGGCTCCATGTTGAACTGAAACACTAGAACCATAAACCAAAATAAACAGTTTTTTATATGTTAATGACTTCAGGCTATGTTGCTGTAGTAATGTGAAACTGACTACTACAGATCTTCTCCATGAGCTTTAAGTTAAAGATGATAAAGGGAAAGAAACACCCAACAATCAAATTTGCCAGTAGCCAGGGATTCTGCTCCTGGGATGAGCAGACTGTCCCTGGGCTACTTCCCTGGTTTCTGATGGTCTCCCATTCTTTGTGACAACCCGGCATGGACCCATATTTAGTTTCCTAGTCACTTTTTCCATAGATCTTAACTAATACTCTTACAGTAAGACTTACACACAGTGCACATCCACATACTCACTATTTTATGGTGTCAAACTCATGTACTTGTCTTTTATTTTGCCAGCTTAGGGCCCATCAGTCATGACAAGAGGCTGCAATGATGCCACTTACATTACTGGGCTAAAGTAACCCACCCAAGATCATCCAGACAGTGACAAATGCAATGCTCAGACTTCGAACCCACTGCATAGCTCTTGGATGCAACACTACAAACTAGCCTGTCTATACAAGCATCGGATGCTATTAAACGACATGCAGGTTATGGGAAGTTCAGCATTTTCCTCCGCAGGATGCTACTTGATTCTCATATAACCAAGAATCTGAACTTGCTATATTTCATGTCCTTGAAATCAATATATACTGTGGTAGAAATACAGTATGATTCTGTCTTTTTAAAAAAATTTCTGTATGAGGACTGAAAGCGACCAAATATCAGCTTTTATTCACTTATTTGATCTTCTTTTATTTCTTTTCATTTCAAGTGTCTTTTCAATTATTAATCATGCCAATAAAGAATTTTCCTTTCTCCTCTTCTCTTCTCATAGCCACCTCTAGGATCTTGAGGACATCTATTCAGTTGAAATCTCAGACATAGAAAAGTCTGGGCTTTGGGGAATATCTTCACTGTAGACTGCTGAGCAGTTCACTCACCTTGTGTTCATACTTTGAATTTAAAAATTTTCCCAAGATCTATGTGTTAGAGACTTGGCCCCCATCGGATAGCATCAAAAGGTGATAATAAAAACTATAGGAGGTGGGACCTAAAACAAAGAAGTTGGCCCCATGAAGAAAGTGCCCTTAATGGAGGTAGTGGATCCTCTCTCTCTCTCTCTCTCTCTCTCTCTCTCTCTCTCTCTCTCTCTCACACACACACACACACACACACACACACACTGTCTCCCCCATGCTTCCTGACTTCCTAATCACCATAAGACTAACAACAGGCCTCTTCCACCATACTCCTGCAGTGCTGTGGACTGTGGACTGAAAGCTCTGGAATCATAAGCCAAAATAAATTTTCTCTCTTAAAAGTCATACCTCAAGTATTTTTCATAGTGATGGAAACCTGAGTAATACACACTAGTCTTAGCAAGGGCTTGAACTTGAATTCAAACTCAAAACAGACTCCAAGATTTTGACTTATAATAATATCTGCTGCAGTCCAGTAACCATAGGTCTTTGTCTACAATTTCATCCTTGGATTTCAGCTTCAAAGAAGGGGTCAGGGAGATGGCTCAGTAGAATAAGCACTTGCCTGGCAAGTGCGAGGGCCTGAGTTCAACCCCTGGTTCCACCAAAAGATAAAACTAAAATATTAAATAAATAAAAATAAAACATCAAAGAAGGCTATTAATATAACTCAAAAATCAATGATATCTGGTCAATTATTAATAAAAACTAAATAACTAAACATCAGTTCATAACATTTATGTTGGCAGCTGCGGAACCTAAGAAATTGGTCAAAGACATTTGTATGCCTACTTTGGCAAGCACAGGCGTCAGGGATTGATATCTGGTCCCTCATACTGTGCTGGCCCTGTTCCCCAGGGTGTGCGCAGCCTGCAGCCTAGTCCCGGTGTGGTGGCACAAGCCTGTAATCCCAGCACTTGGGAGGCTGTAAACAGGAAGATCACTGAGTGCAAGCTGTGTAGGGAGACCCTGTACTAACTACAAAAATGAAAAAAAAAAAAGATGCTTTTTTACCCCCTCCCCCCTTTTTTGACTGTGGGTGAATAATATGAGTAATAGCTGCTGCCAGGGTAGCTCCCTGTACATATGAGGGGTCAATATCTCCACAAATCTGAATCTTCTCAGGTAATGTAGCCCACTTTTTATAGGCTCTTAAGACATCTTCACATCATTTATTTGTATTTTCTAAGTCCAATTGGTGAACTATTAATTTTCCGGCTTCCATTCACTGACAATCCTCTGTGTAACTTGCAATAATCATGTAGCAAAATCTTGGAAAGATTCATCAGGGCCTTACCTAATAGAAACCAAGTTAAAGGATGTTTTGCTCTTATAAGGGAGTTCCTTCCAAGCCCTAATTGCGGCTATGATAGTTAGCTCATATATTTAAAACACAAAGGTCAGTTGATTGTTTGTGCAGGCAAAAGCACCCTCCTCAATTAGCCTATCTTTGTAATGACTAGGTTGTGAACTGCATTTTGAGTTGCATGTTCTCTGCAGTATTAAGAGATCTCCCAACACATTTGGACCCAGTTGTGGGAAGTGGCGAAAGCTGGAGATTGATCACAAGTGCGAGACAGTCCACCTCCTGGGAGGTTAAGGTGAGGCATACAAAGTTGGTGGGTGGAGAGGTTGAATTCAACTTCTTAAGACTATAAATAAATGTTTCTTTCCTCCCAGCTGGAGAGAAGGCTCCACCTGACCTCAGCTTTCTGTTTCTGTCTGTCCTCCTGGAGTCCTTTCCCCTGGGAACTTGGAGAGTTTCACCGGATGCAGCACCCCACATCATGAAATGAGTGCCATTTTGAATTTCTGTTACCCTGATTTAATGTCAGACCAACACAAAATGTACTTATAATGCGTCAAACTAAATCTTTGCATTTTAATTTAGCAAGAGAATCAGGGATTAAAGAATGAAACAAAATTATTACACTTCTAAATGTCTAAAAATGTTCATCACAGTTTGTTTTGCTTTGGAAAAAAACTTGACTTTCAGTTCATTCAAATCAGAATAGGCACTGCAAATAAAATTTTAGAATATAGACAGAAGGTCTGTGAAGCATAAATTATAGGTGTTTTTCTAATTGGTTTGTATGAAGGACTTGCTAGATCATAAAAGTTTAATTTGCTAAAACTCAGTTTTATAAAAAAAAGTTAATGAATTTGCTTTAAAACATCATATTCATTCACCAAAATTTTTGTTTGGTGTCTAGAATATATCAAGCACTATGCTTGTCAAAATTATATATATATATATGAAAAAAGGAAAACAGAAAGGAAGAATGTTAAAGGATGATACCATCAACTGCCTTAGAAATGTTGAGAGATCAACTTTTTGTAAATGTTGATTACACATTGAATTCCTTTCCTCTATTCCAGGGGCATGGACCTTATTTATAAAACAAATATATCTCAAGTGTTTGGGCAAAAATAAAGATAAGAAGATGAATACTTTATAATCACCACCTTCAAGAAGTTTACAGAAGTCTAACCATTTTGATATCTGGGCAACGCTCAAGAAAAAGGTGATGTTTCCTGTCCTTCCAAATGCACAAGCTAATGGTTCTCAGTACAAGGATTGCAGAGATACAATAACAAGACAGCATACAAGTTGCATTCTGTAAAGAAGGAATGATGTTAAAAAGGTTGACAGACTGATTTCTGAGAATGAAGTTTAAAACAGAAAAACATACATAAACTTCAGGGAGCCAATTTCAGTTGCTAGAGCAAAACCTGACTGTGGTTTGGACAGATTATCAGGACCAAAACAAAAAATCTGTAAGGCTCTGGACCATACAGAGCTCAATGGCACACGCCTCTAATTCCAGCACTTGGGAAGCTGAGGCAGGATTACAGTGAATTCAAGGCCAGTTTGGGCTACATAGTAAGACCCTGTCGCAGAAAATAAAGTCCAAACCAAGCTAAAACAAAATGAAAAAAAAGAATACTCTGTATTTTTAAATTGTTTTTTAAATTTTATTTTGAAGAGTAAAAACAGAATCAAAACTAATGGAAAAAAAATGACAGAAGCAGTGTAACACACAACAATGCGTATGTTACAGATTTTCAAAACAGGAGTAGCTAGTTAACAATAATTGTCATATTATCTATTTTATCATCAAATCTATCGCTCAGATTAACAGATATAGTTATGCAAGTTTGAATAAATAATTGAATATTAATGCTTGCTTTCAAGAAATCTTAATTTCCTTCCTTGTCTTTTTTTTTTAGTATAACCTGTATTGATACTATACTGGAGTTTTGTGTGTGTTCCTACTAATTAGAGATTGATATCTCTATGTCTATAATAGGAGGTGACCATTTCCCTGGGAGAGAAGCTCAGAGGTACGAGATTAAATCCCTGGAGAGGACCAGCAGAGTGTACCCCTGCTCGCCTGCCTGCCTGCCCCTCCCTCCACTGCCTCCCAGCCTACCACCCCACAGCTTCTACCTCATTTGGCACAAAAAAGCAGCAAAGTGGAGCCCTCAGAAGGGCAGCGTCACTGCAAAAAGTACATACCACAACCAGTTCAGCCCCTCAAGACTGTGATCCTTTTTCTCTAGGCAGAATACAGATGGAACAACAAATACACAGGAGATGAGGTAAGTGAGAAGCTGACATCCATCTCTTGGACACCAACACTCTGCTGTGGTGCAACTTTTACACTTTAGTATAGTATTAGCAATTGAAAGCCAAGCCACAAGGAAATTGTTGAAAAATCTGGACGAATAATCTATTTTCATGCTAAGTAATATTGACAATTGACATAGAATCTATAACAAATTTCCCAGCCCTGAAACCTTTGAATTTTTTTAAGAGAACACGAAAGAAACATAAAAAAATTGAAGTCAGAAAGAGCTTGGGAAGTAATACCAATAGATGATTAATGGATTCTCCTGGGAATTCACCACTGTGGACTATCCAGGGTACTGAGGACTCTGCACTAACATTCAGCATTTCTTTGGTCAAAGTCAGCCCTTAATGTTGACAATTTCTGCTTATGTAAGAAGCTATACTACTCACTTTTCTTAAGCTAATTTTGCAAATACCATTATATGTTTGCCTCCAAGAGACAAGGCAAGGCAACTTTAACAAAAACAAAACAAATTTAAATTTGAACTAAGAAACGCATAGGGAAATCTTGCTATTCAAAGGAGTAAGATGACAGTGGAGATTCCCTGTTCCCTCACTTTTTTAAGCCCTTGAGCATCTTAACTCTATTTTTTGATTTCTCAAAACCCACCTTCCTTTCCAACCCTTTCCTTTTCCTTAATATCCTGCTCTCCTTTAAGCATGGGATAATTTTTAAGTCGTATTATTAAAAGAGAAATAAAATGCAGAGGGTAAATATGCAATAATTCCAACATATTATAAATTACCAATCTGAGGCAAAAAGACTTTGGTAACTTGCTTAAGTGAATCAATCTATAAATCTTGGTTTCAGTTTTAGTAGTCAGATATACAGTATATAGAGTGAGAACAACCAATAATAATGACATGATGTTTATAATGCATTGAGGTCCATGATCAAAAAATTAGGAAAATGTGACACTAAGAAAAATATAGTATAGAAGACAAGTTGCTATTAAGTCCTTTCAAAATACCCTCCCTTGCTTCAGATACAATTATCCCATCGTTCTTGCCACTTTGAGATAAGAGTTAAGGAAGTCCACTCTCATGAGTAACTTTTGGTAGCTACTTCTATGTCCTGAATTGACTCAAATTCTCACCTTATTCTCCAGATCTTGTACCATGAGATTTCTGATTTTTATTTTATTTTATTTTAATTATTTATTTATTTTTTTTTTTTGGCAGAATCGGATATTGAACTCAGGGCCTTGCTCTTGGCAGAGAAATGCTTATCCTACTGAGCCATCTCCCCTGCCCCTCTGACTTTTATACAAAGTCAAAATGACCTTGATAATGTTTTGAAATCAATTCAAGACATAGATAAAGCCAAGACAGTACAACTAAAGACATAAAAGATGTCCAGAGCTGCCGCAGAAAATGACAAGAACAAGGGCGTTACACATGGGGAGTATTTTGAGATGGATTAATGCCAATGTGGCATTTACTATAATACATTTTTTATAAATTTAAACATTCATAATATTTTATGATTGTATCTCACATAGTAAACATGTAATAAATATATAACCATCTTAAGTGTCTTCTGCAACTCCAGGCAGCAGAACAAGGGAGAGAATAAGGGTGGGCTAGGAGAGTGCTGAGAAAACAAGGAATCTAATGTCGCACGGGAAGTCCTAGTCATACAAATTCACAATAACATCACCTTCTGTCCCCTTTACAAAACTTTCCATCCTAACTCTGGTGTAAGTTCATTTTTGACCTGTTTCTTTAGCTACCTCTACTTCTATGAACACTACATTTTCAGCATCCATTACCATAAAAATATCAGCTGTGTGCTCAACGAAGGGGCATGAATGACATAGATACGAAAACTGCTTCAGCAGACTTCATAGAATTCAGCTTAATTTTTGTCAAACGCAAAGCAAGAGCGTTTTCAAGTTTCAGAAAGGAAACCAAAAAGCGAAGAACAGCTAAACTTTGTTGAAGGCTCATTAGGCTCAGCACACAGCTCTTCCTTTTGTCAAGGTGCAGCTCTAAACGGATGCAGTGCATTGAAACACACCATGATCTGTAAAGTCATATTTTTACTTAAGACCTTTTGAAGCTCTCCACTAATGTCTCATTCCTTTACTTTACTTCCTTGAAGGTTTATCAAATATGATCCTCCATATGCTAAAAAGAAAAGGAAGAAATTAAAGTATGCAAATAACTTCTCAGAAACTTTGAAGCATCTGGCATTAACTGATTTCACCTACAAGATAAAAGCAGTTTTTGGACATCTACCATCTTTAAAAAACCTTTCCTTTCTTTTTGAAATAACAGTACATTTTTGATCATCTCTCTTCCAAACTACTCTTTTGTGAAAGCAGAACAGATACACAATGCTTTTCAATTCTCATCTGGGAGAATAATGATGAAACAAACCTTTAAATGCAATTTAAATACCATCCCAAGAGTGATTTCATCAAGCATACAATGGCAACAAGAAGTAAAAGAAAATCTTGGCCCTGAGACAGAGGAGAAAACAAGCCAGGGTTTCCAAAACCAGATTTGCTGGAATTTCAGTTTCTTAGATGACCTTTTAAAAGAAGAAATCTTCATTTTTCCAGGTCTTAATTTCCTGATTTGTAAAATGATGGGTCATATCAGTTGCCTCTATGTTCAGCTTTAGGATTTTTGTGAGACAATGTGGTTGATTTTATTGCCCAAATATCTCTTTCTTGCTTTTCCCAGAACGCAGCCAATTCATAATGGCAACATCATTTACCCAGGTAGTTAGATCAATAACCTAAAAACCATCCTAATTCTTCTCTCATAACCTACATTCAGCTCAGTACAAGTGTCCCAAGCCCTGATTTCAAAGCACATCCTGAGTCTGACTTTTCCCCCACCAACTACACTGTTGTTGTATTCTGAGCCACCTTACTTTCTCTTAACTTATTTTTCTGCTCCCACTTCTGCTCTTATGAGGTTTATTCTTCAAACAGCACCCAAAGTGATCTTTTTAAAACATCAATCACTTCCCATCCCTTCCTGGAACAGAGCCCTGCACAGGTCTCCTTCAATCTTTGAGCACCTTGTGAAATCCTTGCTGGGGTCTGCAGGGCCCTAACATGGTTCATCTTACCAGCTTGGTTTAAGCTCCTCTTTTGCTGGCTGCCCTCCAGCCTCATGGACCCCTGGTTCTCACATGGGCTCCTGTATATGCTGCCTTTGGCTGGAACACTGTCTGACTCACAAGCCTTGCCCTAAACAGGGCTCTATTTCAATGTTATCTCTTCAGAAAGGTCTCCTGACCTTTCCTAAAAAAAATTGTCCCAGCACTCTCATTTGTCCTTTATTTTTCTTAGTATCTCCTACCACCAAGGTGTCAGCTCACTTTTCCATTGGTCCTCAGTGATCTTTCCTCCTTGCATGCCACTTTCCATGTGTCTGCGAGCATGGCCCTATGCCTTCTCTCTTCTCCACAGAGCATTAGTAAACAGGGAACACACAGAAACTTGATAGAATATTTGTTTGTCAGTTCCTGTTCTCATGAAACCCTAAAACTACCCAGGGACAAAAGGCCCTGTGGACAGAGGCCCCACCATCCCAGCTCTCTTTGCAGCCCAGCCACCAGCTGATCTCCTGATTGAAAATAGCCACAAATATGAGCCCAGGCAAGGTCCTCAGGAGAATCATCTGACCTGATGACTTGTCCACAGAACTACAGGAAATAATACATCTCTGTTGTTTTACAATACTAAGTTCAAGCTGACCTTTAGTACATCAAGATGTACCTGATACAGCTCTCATGGCATGCATATGATTTTTATCATCATTTTTCCACTGGAATGTAAATGTCATGAGGATAGGGACTGGGGTTTTGTCATTGCTTATGCCCCACCATTCAGAGCAATCCATAATGCTGAATCTTTTTTTCAGAACCGGAGATTGAACTCAGGCCCTTGTGTTTGCCAGGAAAGTGCTTATTCTATTGAGCTATCTACCTGGCCCCTTAAATTCTTAATAAATATTTATCAGATGAATGACCATATGAGTGGATAAACAACTCCATACTTCACAGACAAATACACTGCATAGCCCGAGCAGACTTTCCAGGAACATGTTATATCTTTAAATACCTTCTTAAACAGCAAGAAGAAAAGTGACATTTCAGGGTTTTTTTCTGCCCCTCCCAATTAACCTTGTTTGAAAATGGAAATTTTCTTCTTAGAATCACTTGGAACTGGGATTTCAATAGTCCAATTTCAGCTATGACTTTAGTATTGCATTCTGCTGCCCATCAGGGATCCTCTCATGGGTTTATAATGTCAAAGTGTCTGCTTGTAAGTATCTGCTAACCCACAGCTCTGACAAGTGCCTCCGTCGAAGACTCTTCACTGTGCTCTGCAAGTGATGGAGCCAGCTGTGCTGGGGAGGCACCTGCCTGAGAGGGCAGGAAAGTATCTGCCTATGAAAGCAAGCTGGCCCCAAAAGAGAACCTGACAGCTAGAAATCTCCTTCACCCCAGCCCCTGTTGTGCCCATTCTACCTCCCTAGTAAATCTGAATCCCAGGGAACTTGGGACCCATGAGTTGAACCCTTGGCTCATTGCATTATTGATTTTTCAAACAGCATCACAAGACCAGTGTACAAGGAACAATACAGCAGCTACTTTCTGTTGCTTAAATGTAGGGTATAATTATATTCATAAACCTGCCATTCCTCCCACTGAGTTAGAAAAGTGCCTTCCCTGTACCCTGAGCCTCAGGCCCTGTGCATGAAGGAGGCCCTGTCCATGGAAGAGCACCATGAATTGTGCAAATGACACAGGCTACAGATTGAGAGCCAGAGCTCGTGTCCCATTCCCTTCACAGGGGGTCTGAGGGTACCAAGAAGGAAGATGAAGCAATAGAGTATTAAACTGAACCTTCTCCCAAACCTAAAAATTAGTGAAATCTATGCAGATAATAGAAGAAACCATGTTTCCTACAATCACTACACTCTGATACCATTTTTTCTCCGTTACTCTTCTCTCCTCCCTGGGACAAAATACTCAATACCCAAAATTAAGGAAGAGAAGATTTACTTACTTAGCTCACAGCTAGTGGAGGTTTCAGTCCATACTCAGCTGGCTCTGTGGCAGAGCGGCAGCACAGGGCAGAGGGCAGCAATTCATGGTTGTAGAAAACAGCATAGAGCAAAGGGAGGAATAGAGGCAACGATGATAACAGAGAGCAAGTCTGTCTCCCTTAGGATGCATTCAGGCTATGCACCACAGGCAAGGTATAGCACTCACACCCATAATCCCAACATTGGATCCTGAATTAATCACAACCTCTAGAACTCTTCCCTATGACTACGTGAGGTTTTGCAGGGACAACTAGATACAAACCATAGCACATAAGTTAGTCAGCCTTCCATTACTGTCGTGAAATATCTGACACAAGAGATCTAAGGGAGGAAAGGGTTATTTTGGCTCACCATTTGTGAGATTTCAGTCCATGGTCAATTGGCTCCAGGGCTGTGGACCTGAGGTGAGACACAGCCTCATAGAAGAAGGTCTGGTGCAGGAGAGCTGTTCACCTCAGGGCAGGAGGAGCAGAAAGGAAGAGAATGGGGACCTCACATAGCCCCTGACATCATGCCCCCATGGCCCACTAGGTTCAACTCCCTGTTTCTGTCATTTCCCAAATGCCATCAGATTATGGTCTCATGAACCTCTGCTGGTGAAGACAGAGTATTCATGATTTCCTCACCTTCCAAGAGCCCCAGCTCGGAACATTAGAGCTTTTAGGGGAATATTTTAGATTTTTTACCCAAAGTATGTAACCTAAGACAGGGCATGGTGGTACATGCCTGTAATCCCAGCGCTTGGGAGGCTGTAAATGGATGGATCACTATGACTCTGATCTAGTAGTGAGACCCTGAACATTCTGTGGACCCTTCCCCACCTAAAAAAAAAACAAAAAAACAACAATCTGGTGTGAGAGATGGCTGACCTCTGCTATGGGATTTTTGTTGTTGTTCTGTAGTCTGCAAAAGAACAAAATTCTTCTAAATGATCCTTTGGGTCCTTTTAAGCTTAAAATGTTAGGAACCTAAATTGGTTACATCAAAAACATGCTTTTGCACCTCACTGAAAGAAGTGAACCATTATTTTTACCAATTGTTAAGTATCAATGAGTATTTCTATGAAACGATCATTTATAAAGTGAAACTGCCCCTAAATGTTATATTTGTGTCTAAGGCACATATCAAGAATTGTTTAGATGGAAAACATGCCTTGAATGCTATCATGCATTGGAATGTGTGCCATGCACTGATGCCGAAGAACCCTAAGGACAAGACAGGACAGGCCCTGCAATCCCAGAAGGTGTGGCCTTGTTATAAAGGAACTGACATTTCAACCCAAGCGGTTTGGAATTGAGTCTCTAGCGAATGGGTCCCCAAAGGCTTCTAGAGGAGCTTCCAGTCAGTGTGGTTCAAAAGAGGATCATTCTGCCAGGAAGTTCCCCAAATGGAGAAGGATCAAGTAGCAGGGAGGCCCTCAAGAAGACTTCTGTGATAGTGGGACTGAAAAGAGATCTCTGTATGCACGACTATGAGTTAATTGTTGTACCCAGAAGACCTAAATGTGTCATGGCTCAGCTCAGATGACCCTGCTCCAGTGAGCAGTCAGAACCGTGAGGGGATGTCTTTCAGCCCAGGCTCTATCATTTGCAGCTCCACCAGGCCATATGCAAGTCAGCTCACAGAACATTCTGCAGCATAGAAGAATAGGTCTGGTGACAGTGATCAAGGACTAAAGCTGGGACGGATAATCACCATTTCCTGTCTCTTGCCGTTGCCATGGCTACATGACACCAGGGAACCTGGGAAATCATGGACTCCTCGAGGTGCCCAGGAAAGCAGAGAGAATAATAGATTATGAGAACTTCTGAAAATTCTGTAGTAAGGCAAGAGTTAAGGAGATGAAGATGGCAGGATGGGTCAGGAACCCGTTGCAATATAATCTCAGAACATGCTGACAGTTTGGAAAAGGAAAAGGGGAAGTCTGATGATGATCTGGAAGTTTCTAGCTCAGAAGATTGAAATGAGAAACACTGCACATAAATTAATTATATTCTTTTCAAGGGTAACATGGTTTTATCTATCAAAATTTTAAGTGGACCATACATTTCCTATAAACATTCAACTTTAGGAATTATTCCTAACAGAAGAATTAGCATAACGTATATGCAAACATATTCTCTGAACCATTACTTGTTTTAACCAAAAAAGCAAAGCTATGTAAATATCCATAAAGAGGATGAGCTGTAACAAAATATAATATGGCCACACAAGTGGACAGCCATTAAGAACAGTAAGATTGATCTATGTATCGACATAGAGAGGTGCCTAAATTGTACTGTCACATTGAAGAAGCAAGTTGCAGAATAACATATACAACTGTGTGTTGGGACAGAAATATATGTATGTTTTTTCATTTAAGAATAACTCTAAAAAGGATATATTACAAAAACCATTAGGAATTATTTTGAGAATATATATATATATATATATATATATATATATATATATCTTTATTGGTGTTTAATTTTCACTTGAGTGGTCAGAAAAATGTATGATTTTGGTATTTTTAATTAATTTTTAAATGAATGGGTAAGGCCGGGCATGTGGAAGCTTGGGGAAAGTGACAGGATGTGGGTTCCAAGTTCTGCATGCATATGTACGACCAAAGCATCTGTAGCATCAGCAGTTTTCCCATCTCACAGAAGAGAAAGCAGTCAGAGAAGCTAATGTCTTGCCTAAAAGCACAAACACCTGAAGGCTCTTTAATCAAGTTTCATTTAAAATATGGCAAGGCCCTACTTTTCCTTCGGCTGTGCAGAGGAGCCTAGGGTGGGAGGGGTGGAGCTGGATGAAGAGGAGTGGCCAGAGGGGCGGGGCAAGATGAAGGGCGAGGCCAGAGAGGGTGGGGCCAGAGGAGGGGGGCGAGTGTAAAAAGACAATGTAAAAAATAGAGTGAGATGGTTAACAACCTAAGTTCACAAATCAGAGTTGGAGAAATAGAAGAGCCACAAGGCCAGCCAACATTTTGGCCCTAGCCTTTCAAGGTCAGTGAAGACTCAGGACATAGGAGAACCTGTACTGCAATATTATGAGACTCAGGTGAGCTCCAAATTTTCTGAACAAGGAGATTGTGGAGCCACAGAGGAAAGAGATTGAAGTTCTATAGTGTGCCTGGGGAGAGTCAAATGAAGAGAAAACTTTCTCTCAAGCTCTCACGGAGAGCAAACTGGTCAAGCATTGGCCGTGACTCATCCACATGGATGACACAGACAAAGGATCTACAGAATAATGTACAGGACTACAAGACAAACCCTGAGGGGACTTCACTGACCACATAAGAAACATAAAGTACGTGTGTTGGTATATAAGTCTTGCTCTATCTAGTTCTTAACCATCCAGCAGAAAAGTATAAAAATGAAGTATACATCGCGGGGCCATAATATTAAGCTGAGCTGTAAATGGCTATGGTTGACAACTTCTTTGAATAACTCACTATTGTTGTGGAATGCTAGACTGTGTTGGATTGTGTTGTCGAGTTCAAGCACCTAAGTTAGTTGAATGACAATGGAGTGCCCATCTTTGACAGGTGTAGACAAAGGAAGAGGTATAGAAAGAAAAAATCATGATGTATGTGTATAGACAGTACAGTTGGGATAGATAACGCTGCGCTTCTACATAATCCTATGAGAGGCAAGATCTGCACTAATGGTGGTTGGACAGGATATTTTGTCGGCTTCTAGTACTAAGGTCATCCACTAGGAAAATAATTATTGAATTTTTTATATAATTCAGGTATAAAAAATAAGATAAGTAAACAGCTACACTCTTAATTTACTGATAAGAGACATCTGCTATAATAATCTCTGTGAGTATATCATGTATGCATCTTGTACGATACCAAAACAGTATGAAAACAGTTTGCAATGTATTAGTTTATCGAATCTGTCTTGTTAAGGTGTCTTAAAACTGTCCGATTGATATTTGTACTTCAATAAAATAAAAAGTAAATTAAAAAAAAATAGAGTGACCCGTGTATTTTTTTTGGAAGGAGTACATGGAATATTAAAAAAAAAAAAAAAAAAAAAAAAAAAAAAAAAAACCATCTTGTTTGTTTATTTTCTCTTGCCAGATGGATTCTTTTCTTTTCCCTTTCCCCATCTTGTTCCTTCTTCCTTTTTTTAATTCTACTTTTTTTCTCTTTTCCATGCTAAAAAAGGAAGTAAGACTAGGGGCGGAAAATGCATAAAGATGTTTTTTAAAAATCAATAAATATTTCTATGTTTTGTATATATGCCCCTGGAATTTTGTGTGTAAGTTTTTATTTTAGTTTCTAACCGCAAGTCCCTGGGACACAGAGGCAATGCAATTGGGATGACTTAATACTCTGTCTCCTGCTGTGATACACTTGTGCTTGTAAAGCTCTGTAAGCTTTACGTCACAGGTACCATCTGAGAAGTAACTAGCAATTGGTGCTTTTAAAAAGTTATGTATTAACAATAGCAATTAATTTGGGTTTTTTTCTTCTGTGTTAATTCAGTCATCTTTCTCTAACTTGTCTGAATGAAATGAATAACAAGTGTGTACACTTAGCTTTAAAGTTTGTCTTGTTTTTGATGAATCATGGGTGAATTCATAACAAAATACATGAAGGATTCCTTATGTTTGAGATATTTTGTAAAGTATAAGCCTACAAGGTCCTGCATGAGTATTTGTTTAACATCATAGAAGCCTCTTTCCATGTAAGAAGACATAAGACATGCATGAAAATTATTTCTTAGCTTTAGACTCACTGAACAGAGAAAGAGAGAGAGAGAGGGACAGACAGAGACAGAGACAGAGAGAAACAGAGACAGAGACAGAAACAGAGACAGAGAGAAAGAGGAAGAAAGTGAGAATGAGAAAGAGAAAAGAGAGAGAGAGACAGAGAGAACACAAATAAGAGAGAGGCAAAGGGAGACACAAAGAAAGAAATGTGGCAGGAGAAATAGCACCAGTAATTGGTATTGTTGTAAATTCATCTTTATTGTTTTACTTGTAAAAATAAATTTAAGAATATACTTAAGTAAAAGAGGACTTTTTTTGCATTTCATGTAACAATGAGTTTGTTATAACCATTAGAATGCAGATGGTGATGCTACATTTCTAAATAAAGATAACAATAATTACTGAAAGTGGTTTATTAGGTTCTTTTTTCAGTAAATGCAAACAATAAGCTTCATTGTGCATATTTAATTTGAGTTTAAGAACATCGGCTGCTTCAAAGTTACCACAGTGTATTCAGACAAGAAGCAAGTAGGTACAATATTTTAATGTGTAATTAAAATCCATGGAATATACCTTTCAAAAAATCATATGATATGTGAATATTTTAGATGGTGATCCTTTCCAGGTATCTTCTTCAGCCTTCTCTGCCCTTAAGAAAATCAAATAAATTAGACTAGACCAAGCATTAATTGGTTGCCAAGATGCATTTTTGTAAAAATCATTTTGGAGTTGTAGATGTTCATAAAAAGACTAATTGCAAAGTAGTTTAAATTATGATTATTATGATTTAATTGTTCAAAACAGTTTCCCCCTTAGGATTATTTTTTCCAAGTCATTTATTTCACTTTACCAAATGACCTTTCAAGAAGCTCTATAATCAGCATACAATCAAGGCAGAATAGGAAATATACAGATATCATAGATAAATGGGCACTGTAAACTTCCTTTACTTTGTTTTCTCCTTCTTTTTCATTTTATTCTTTTTTTTTTTTTTTTTTTTTTTTTTTTTTTTTTTTTTTTTTTTTTTTTTTTTTAATGTATGTGGTTGTTGGGGATGGGGAGACAGCTCAGTACAAGTGCTTTCCTGGCAAGTGCAAAGTCCTGAGTTCAATCCCCAGTACTGGAAAAAAAAAAAAAAAAATGTGTGTGGTTTTTGCAGTCTCACTATGCAGCTAAGACTTGTAGTGATCCTCCTGTTTTCAGCCTCCCCATCGCTGGCATGATAGGCATGTCCCACCCTCCCAGAGTGTTTGTGTTGGAGACAACTGAATTAGATAGAAAGCCAGCCAGTCAGGGCTGGGCCCTTGATACGGAAAACAATATACCTTGCAACTGTGGGAGAGACAGGCTTCTGCACTGTGGACCACACCTCAAGACAAAAAAATTAAATAAATGTAGCCACATACCTTCTTAGGGAGGGGTATCAGGTATTTTGATGTTCTAAATAGGTATTAATCACCTTGAAAGAGCCAGGAAGTGTCACTAACACAAACCCCTATAGGAAGGACTCCTTTTCTGTAGTTGTGTCCATTTGCTACATGACTCACTTCCCATCTGATCCTGATTTAACCAATTTTACCTCAGCAGTTGTGCTTGCAATCGTATTGGTAGACCATACTTTGATCCTACCTCATGTGGGAGTTCCTGTGTCTCCAGGGCTGGCGTGTCATGTGGTGCAGAGATCGAACTGCAATCCCTGCACTTACCTCAGCTTGTCTAAGCAGGTCCTTTGGTCTGCTGAACTATCTCCCCGGACCTCCATTTTATTATTAATCTCCTGCTTCTCCTGTCTCTTTGCATCTCCCTCTCTCTGTTCTGTCACTGAAAGCCATGTGTCCTCTTAATTCAATCAATTGAAACAAGAAAGACGTAGAATATAAGAAACAAAAGTCTTCTCTTCATTACATCACACTAATTTAGTCTTATCTGAAAAGTGACTATATTTTAAGTGTCAGCAGTTTTTAATGAGAAAAGAATAAAAGGATTTAAATATATTGTATATGTTACTATATAATTCAAAATGTGTGAGAAATATATATATATATATATATATATATATATATATATATATATATATTATGAATATTGTGCTTCCTTTGTTCTAATCTCTGTTTTCCCTTAAGCATAACATTTTTTTGTAAACCTTAATTTTTCAGTTAAGCATAGCAATTCATATTTACTAGGGCTTTTTGAGAGCCTAAAAGCACAATTTAGTAATTTCTGACTGGTGCCAATGTATATCAATCATCAATACACTTACAGAAATATTCAACTTTGTGGGGCTGGGAGATAGCTCAGTGGCCTAAGTACCTGCCTGTCAAGTCGAAGTCCTGGGTTCAATCCCTGACTATGTGCTGTGCCAGATCCATCCCAAGCCCACAGATCTGACCCCCAAAACTGGGCATGATGGCACATGCCTATAATCCCAGGGCTGAGGACACTGACACAGGAAGATCACTATGAGTCTGAGCTACATAGTGTGACCCTGTACCAAATACATAAATTAAAAAGAAAAGAAATTCAACCTTGTGTATTTGTGTCTACCTAAAATGAAAAGTTATTTATATGTGGTTCCAGCATAGAATGGACAGTTTAGGGTTCACAGACTCACTCACTGCCTCCTTTTTCTCCATACCATGAGCAGGGAGTGGTCCATGGTGCCAAGACAAAGCCAAGGACTGGACTGGGCACCGTGGCACATGCCTTCAATCCCAGCTCTCAGGAGGCTGAAAACAGGAGGATTACTACGCGTTCAATCTGTAGTGATACCCTATAGACTCTGTCCAAAATACAAACACAAACAGACAAATAAAAAAAGGACCAATCTAAGAAACACCTGAGGTGAATAATAGTAGGGAACAGAATGGGATTCACCCATGAATGATCCAGCTCAGCAGTCTTTAATGGAGCAAGCTAGTTATATAACAATACAATTTACTCACAATAATAATGTTAAGTATTTATCTATACAATGAAAATAAAAAAAAAAAGATAGATAAGTCAGGACTTTATTTTAAACCAGTTCTTATAACAAGCTCTAGTCTTCACATGGAGCGATCTACATACCAAATGGCCCTCCCTTCTCAAATAGAATATGAGCATGGTAGACAGTTGGCATGTTTCCATGGGCTGAGCGTGCTTCACCCACCCAGCTCACTCATTAGTAAAAGCCTTACCCCCCAAGCTGAGCATCTCTATCATCAACATCTGAAATAGGCACTGCCCTGATGCCACAGTAGCAAACTGTATCTCCGAGTTCATACAATAAGTCCCAGCCAAAATACAGGAATACTAACAAACTTATAAAATTATCACCTAGCTGTGTATATAAGGTACATTGGAAACATAATTTTACTTTTCAGTGGGTACATGCCTCAAATATCTTTATCTCTACCTTTGTCTTTGGGAATATACAAATATTTTGAAACTAGAAAGATATTTGAAATTCTAGTCCTAAACATTTCAGATAAGGGGCCCTGAAGCAGTATCAGGAGACGAGGCATCGGGGAGCATTCCGGGCGATGAGCGTGGAGTCTTGCAGTGGGGTTCACACAGTGACAACACGTGGTTGGTTGCTGGTTTCTCTGCTCCTTGCCATGTGTGGATTCAATGGGAAGATGTGTCTGCAACACAGGCGACCTTTGATGAGAGCTGACCATCCTGGCAACTGACTCAGAACCCCAGGACTGTAGGAAATAAGCACTTGTTACTTAAGATACTGGGTCTATACCAGCCTGAACTATAATGTGCTCATTAACTTCTGTGGAAAATCTGTGGTCCTAGTGAGAATATGGAGGGAAATAGAAGATAGAAACATGAAATGCAAGGGTTTTGTGATGGGCTGAACTGTGTGACCCAACGTTCCTACGTTGAAGCAATGACCCTGGATGTGGCTAATTTGGACATAGGGCCCTTCCAGAGGTGGTGAAGGTTAAATGAGGACATAATGTACTGTCCTAGTCTGATAGGGCAAGTGTTCTTGAAATAAAAGAAGGAGATGGCAGCTCTGTCTCTCATACTGTCAACTGAGGAAAAGGTGTGTGAGCCCAGTGAGAAAGTGGTGGCTTACAAGCCAGGAGCCAAGGCCTCACCAGACACCAGCTCAAAAACACTTTGACCTTGAGTTGGAAACAAATGAATTCCTGTGGTTTTAAGCCAGCCAGCCTGTGGTATTTTGTTCAAGTAGTCTGAGCAGACTAATTTGGAAGTAGAAATCCAGGTAATAGAAAGCAAATGAAAAAGTAGTTAAGAAATACACGATGGGAGCAGGGACTCCTGAAACAAGGTCCAAGAGGTAACAGAAACCAGAACAAAAATAATTTTACTGAACAGACCCAGCCTCCAGAATCTTCTAGGCCGGAACTGTAGAGCTTAATGAACCTTCAGACATTTTCTATGCTCTCTATTTGGAATACACGTCAAAATTTTATCATTTCCCTTTTATCTCAAAGAACAAATGAGCCTTCCACTTGTACTTAGGCTTTCGTGACTTCCCACTGAATGTAAATTAGCACAGCTACTACAGATGATGGTATGGAGGCTCCTCAAGAAGCCTAAAAATAGATGCACCATATGAGCCAGCAATCCCACTTCTGGGTACATGTTCAGAGAGAATGAAATGAACATACCAAAAAATTTATCTTCCTTCCTATGTTTATTGTGGTGGAGTTCACAATATCTAAGAAAAGAATCAGCCTAGGTGTCCACTGGGGGATGATGGATAAAGGAAATGTGGTGAATAATATACTGTGGAGTATCACTCAACCATAAAGAAGAATGAAATCCTGTCATTTGCAACACAAGGGATAGAAATGGAGGAAATCACTTTAAGCAAAATAATTCACAGACAGAAAAACACCACGTGTTTCCTCCATATGAAAATTAAAAACAAGTTGACCAGAATGCTTCAGAGGTTCTAGGATCAGGGAAGGATGGGTGGAAGGGTATATAAAAGGAAGGGGGGTAACATACTGAAGAACAGTTAGATCAAAGGCAAGTCCTGATGTCCTGCAGCACAGGGAGAAGACTGCAGTTCACAGTAACCTATGAGATGTTATGACAATCTAGATACAAGCTCCAAGGCTACAGACATATGGTATGTGCTAAGGATATGGAAATGCAAATCACCCTGGCTTAGGCAGTGTATGATGTGTGCACGTGTTGGAATACACCGCAGAACCCCAGCAATATACGTAGACAATACGTGTCCATCAAAAAATTAAAGTAGAAAACAAAGCTTCTCATGAACTGCAGATCTCCCCAGCTTAGTACCATTCCCACTTTCCCAGACAGGCCACACTTTGACCTCAGTCTCTCTCCAACAGCCCAGACCCGTGGGCCTTGACTTCAAAGCCAACATTTTCCAGTCTTCTGTAATAATCTTGAAAACAATTTTCTTTAAAAATGTTTTCATACTTTGAAATGAAGTAATTTTAAATTGAAAAGAGTTTTTTTTAATTAGATCAATGTATTATTAAAGATTGCATTAGAAAATTCATAAAATATAACCTTAAAATCTATGTATTTTAGGTATAAAAAGGTTGAGTTTTTTTCCTACTTATTATGTGACACATGATGTTTAATATACATTAATTATGTAAAGCAAAAGGGTAGTTTAGTAATAAAACTCAGAATCATACTATATGCAATTTGGGAACTAATATATGTTAAACTATGGATTAAAATTCAGTTGCATGTGACAACATGTAGGATTTATCCCTGACTGGATGATATTTACAATTCTTTTATTTTGAAGTTTAAAAATCAACTGATTCATTTTTATAATTGCAAAGTTCTAATGATGATAGGAAAAGATTTTTCAGGCTGTTACTTTACAAGCACTTTCCAAATAACACATTTTTATTAGATGAGAGCCAAACTAGATATGATTAGTACTATTATTTTCCCTTTTTCTGATTTTTTAAAGCATTTAAAACATCATCATAGCTTTATGTGGATTTGGATATCTGACTTGTGGATCTGGTGAAAATTATCTTGAGCCAAATTTGCAGAAATTTCATTATCACTAGCTTCTGAACAATTTTTATTTAACATTAAATGTATCCCTTATACTCTGTGTTAAACCAAAGTCCCCTCTTTTAGCCACAGTATGTGGCTGGAAAAAGAATCAGTGGAACACCATATGCAGGTTGAAGACAGAGGTGCTTGGCTAAGTCCCAGTTCTGCTTATGTGGATGTCTAAGATCATCCCTGAGTGTGTCGTGAAGAGAGAGTAGGATGGTTGAGTTCTTCTGCTGATGTTCCCCCACGAGTCTCTTAGGACTCCTCTTGTGATTCAGGTGTCTATAGATCTCCAGTGAGAATACAGTGCTCTGGGCCTATGGGCTGCGGTCAGCACTGGAGTTAGCTGGAAGGATCATCAAGTATAAGTTATTGTGCCCCAGACCCAAGACTTTAGCTCAATGGATCTGGGAAACATCCAGCAATTTGCAAGTCTACAAATGCCCAGCAGCTGCTGGTACTGCTGCCTCCAAGGCCACCCTAGGAGGATCAGGCCTCCAGCATTCCAGGAGGTTTATATTCTCCACCCATCCTTTCAACTCCATGTCCTCATCTTATCATTCCTGTGACTCATCCCTCCATCCACTGAATTCTACCTGTTGAACTTCTATGTGCCCTTCAAAGGTAAAATTTTCTTCCATTTCATCTGGCTGGCCTTCCATTCTCTCCAGAGTCCTTGTTCTTTCTGCTGCAAGAAAGTGAGGTCTGAGATCACCCAATGTTTACACATGGAGCACACACATGGACTGGATCCCATGGACAATGCTCAGAGCACACAGCTATCCTCACTTCAGACACGCCCTTGAAGAAGACCTTGTTTGTATGTTTCTTTGTTTGCTGAATTGAAGACTCCTTGATTGTGAAAACTGGATTTTAGAAATCTCTATGTGCTCTAAAGAACCTAGAACACATGTAGGAATTTAATAAAGCTATTTTTAATTTTCACTCATGAAAAATATTATTTACATATTCAAGCAATACTTACTAGCTACATCATGATGAATGAGCAGATGTAATCCCAGCTCTCAAAACAATAACAATTATCATGATTTATTGAATATTTGTTATCTGCCCAGCACTATACTATGAGGGCTTTATATTTATTAGCTCATTTGAACCTCAGAACAAATCTATATGGTGGGAACCATAACTACCTTACGTTTACATTAAGAAAGTCTGATGATTTTCTCAGCTTCACAAGGCTAAGAAAGAAAAGGAACCAGGGTTGGAGCTAAGAAATATGGGCCCAAAGCCTTTCATCATGACACCATGCCTGCAGAAACTATTCTAGCAAGGGAGAGATGAATGGATCAAATAGAATCAAATGTGTAATAGGAATGGGAAGCACAGGGTACTGTGACACTGGCCAGGACACGGGGAAAGTCCAGTTTGAGGGCCAGGAGGAAGTATGGGAAAGTGTGTCTTGTGCAAATGATTTCTCAGCTACAACTTAAAGGGTGAGTAGGAGTCAAAGAGAAACGGAGAAGGTAAAATGTTCTGATGCATCCAGGATAAAGCATGCACTTAGTTGGAAAGGGTGCAAAATGTTTATGAAACTGAAAGAGTGTTTCTGTATTAAAAGAGGGAACTAAGAAGAAACTTGCAGGTCATATCATTCTGGAACTCAGTGGTCTTGCTAAGGATTCTGAGATTCACCATAAGAGCAACAAGAGGCTCTAACGCAGTCTAAAGTGGGTGGCTGTGCTATTGCCTGTGTCTGTACTACAAAGGATCAGGTACACATGTGAGAACTTGTCCATCCAAGGGGCTCCTGCTAGAGTCCAGGCAGGAGTGCAGGGTGTCTTACAGTTGGATATAAGCAATGGGAACAGAAAAACATGAATGGACTTCAGCAAGATTAGGGTGGGAACGATCATTGCTTTGTTGAATACGAAAGCTAAGGTCGAAGCACCCAACAAAGATGAATTTCTGTCCTACAGAACAAAGTGACACAGAATGGCTGCAGAGGTGATTTTTACATGGAAACCCTAGTGATAAAGAAGAACCAATGCTGTTCAGGTCAATGAAGGGAAGATTATAGGTATAGTTAAGAAGGAAGTCCAAAGTCCTGGAGTGGCAATGAACTTGATGACTGTGAGGAACAGTTAGCAGGCTGTGTGGCTGGGGTAGTGAGTCAGGGACAGTGTACAGGGCACAGGAAGGAGAGACAGGGTGTCAAGACCCGGAGCTCATCGTGGTGTCAGCTAAGACAAAAAGAATGACTGGAAGTGCAATGGGAGACACCCAAGGCTAGTGTTAGGACAGTGTTATGGATTGTGTCTAGGTGTCCCTCAAAGCCTCATGCAGTCATGGGGTAGCTTCTGGAGTTTGTGATTGATTCATGATCCAGTGCTGGGATTGCAGGTATGAGTGCCCAGGGACAGACACTCTGCATTGCAACGTAAGGAGGAGAGAGGCTAGCTAGCTGCCTGAGCTGCTGCCCCTCTTGCTCTTTGCCGCTGCCAAGAAAGGCTGCTCTCTGCCATGTGCCACTCTGCCATGGAACCAACAGAGTATGGCCTGAAACCTCCACTGACTGTGAGCTAAATAAACCTTTCCTTCTTTCATTTTGGGTGTTGGGTATTTGTCCCAGCAATGAGAGAAAAATAACTACGACAGAGACATGCATGTGCATAAGTAACATTGTTAGAGCTGTGCTGATTTTAAAAAAAGCAAGAGCGTACACAGGAGTACACGCAAGGTATTTCTTCAGTGGTCTAGGTGAGACACACAAGCTGCTTCACCTGGGAAGTGGAGAGCAGAAGGCGGAGTCATGACGTGCTTTAGGTAGGAGGTGGTGGGATGTGTACATGGAGCATATGGGGCAGTTCCAAGAACTGGGGAGGTAGAGTTTGTCTTAAGCACCTGGCTGGGGGTGATATTTGCTGCTTACTAAGATGGAGTGCTTAGGGAAGAGCAACAGCATAGGTGGGTGAATGTCAAGAGCTCCTTGTTGGATGTGTGGAGCTTGAGATGCCTTCTAGTCTTTGAAGTGGAGGGTGATAATGACAGTTAGGTACACTCATCTCCATGGGTTTTACATCTGCAGGTACAGAAACTTTACAAAACGTTCCAGGAAGTTAGAAGGCAAAATTTGACTTTTCCTCACGTCAGGCACTAAAATGAATCCCAAAATAAAGCAATGCGTTGGCATAAGCCTGGTGAGGCCTTCTGCCCTTTATGTCCCCCAGGCCCTCCCCAGCAGTCCCATGAGTACTCTTCACCTCATCTCATTCATGCACTCAATAGGCTTTCGGTGGTTAGATCTGCTCTGATCACATACAGGCTTCTTCTTCCTCTACCTGTGGCCTTTAGCCAGATTTAAGGAAGGAAGTGGTTTCACCGAATATGAACATTAAGGTTGAATATGAATTGTAAGTTGTGAATGATAAACAATGTATCATTACAGCTTTGTTTTGGAACCAGGGATTGAGCTCAGGCCCTTGAGCTTGCCAGGGAAGTGCTTATTCTACTGCGCCATCTCCCTGGCCCCTCATTACAACTTTTATTTGGTACTAGGGGTTGAATCTAGATCCTTCACCCTGAACTACAACCCCCAGCCCTTTTAAAATTGTTTTATTTTGGAACAAGATCTGGCTAACTCAGTTTTCAGGGCTGGCTCAAATTTGATATCCTTCTGCCTCATCTTCTCAGAGTGCTGGGCTTAGGGAGCTGTGCCACCAGACCTGACATTTTTTTACATATAATTTAAATTATATAGGTACTATAAGTAATCGAGATATTTGAAATATATGGAAAGATGCACATAGGTCTTATTCAAGTACTACACCATTTATGGAACACACTAGAACATCCAAGGATTTTGGTACCAATCCTCTATGGATACTGACAGACAACTGTCTGTGGATCCAGAGGTCAAGACCATGGTTGGAGGATTGGTGAAGGCCATCCCATGTAATAAGGAAGAATAAGAATGAGGTCTTGAGACACCCCAACTTGAAGAAGGTGGCCAGGCAACAAAGGATGTGAGACAAAAATAACCAGTGAGAAAAAAGGGAAAATACTGTGTCATCAAAGGAGCTTCAGGAAGAAAAGATCTTGGAGGAAGGATGAATGTTACCTACCAAAATGGCAGGTAACACTTGAGCAGTGCCAGTGGCCACCTGCACATCCCTGAAGATCTTGACACAAGCAATGCAGGTGGTATGGTGGCTGCAACAGCCCAAAGGAATGGGGATGAAAAGAAAATGGGAGGGAGACATCTGGAAAGCCTCCATTCCTAGCTGGTTTAGCACAGCACCAGAGAACTGGCAGGGGACAAGCAGGAGGCTGGGCATTAGAGTTACATGGAGTATTGGGTGTAGGTGAACAGTGGGTGTAGGTGAACAGTAATAGTGTTATTAGAGAAAATAGGGACACAAATGGAAAAACTGCAGAGCTGAAGTGCTTGAGACCAAAGAAGGTGGCCAAAGGAGAGCGGAAATGGGTGGGGATACACTTGGAACAATCCAGATGGGTTTGGTGGAGGGAAGACGAATTAGGCAGTTTTGGTTTGTTGATATTTTTAATGAAATATGATTTGAGTAAGCTCAGCAAGACTTGTAAATTTTTTAAAACGATGTATAACATACTCACCTAAATATGCAACATCATGGGAAATAAAGTAGGACAATAGTATCCAGGAGGAATTATAATTATGGATTTAAGAGAAACCAGCCACACACTCAGTGACTGCTTCCCAAAAACATTCAGTTGATACAGTGAGGGCACAGAGGAGGTGCAGGGTTAGCTGGCACAGGAATGGAGTGGGGCGGCCAGGGCCATGAGGCGAGGGAGGGGCGAGAAGAGGAAGGTAGATGCGGGTCGCGCTGTGGAAATTACATAGGAGGAGAGAAGGAGAGAAGGAGGCCACCGGTTGGAGAGTGACTGAGAAATGGACAGGGAGATGAACGTTTAGCATCATGGCATTTCTCTTCCATGATGGGCCATAACCAGTTATTCCAAGCCCTCGTGACCACAGGCAATCATTTCGCAGAAGGATTAGAATCTGGCCGAAGAAACAAGGTGTGTGTGCTGTCCATTACACAGCACCCTGGTGAGATTCAGAGAACCACCTTATAATCACCAACCACATTAATATTTCCAGAGCCACATCATGAATTTTCACAGTAAAACACAAGAAATAAATTACCCCACTTAATAATAGGCTCACAATAAGTCAAATCAAGTCCCTTTGCCAAGTAAGTTCAAATATAGTCAGGTTTCGTCTCTAATGTGTGGGAAAGAAAGAAAAAGAAAGGAAGGGAAGGAAGGAAGAGAGGGAGGGAGACAGACAGGCAGGCAGACAGGCCAGAGCAATATGAATGGGGGACAACCAGACAGCTCTCTGGCCCTGAGTCACTTGATTTTTTCCTTAAATTTTCTCTTTTCTCCCATTAGAGACCTCACACACTAAGGAAGAGATTCATACACTGAAACAATAGGCATAATTTTAATCTGCTATTTCTATGAATGTCACACATGTGTACCATGGCTCATCTGGAGAAATAAAAGCCCACTTCCCACTTTGACACACAGCCCTTGAGAAACTTGACCTTCTCTAAAATTATGTGAGCAAATGCACACTCACTTTTGTGGGGCAGGGAGGGATGCAAGACCAATCTCCCAGAGCAGGCTCCAGAGCTCTGAGGGCAGCCCCATCCTCTGGTTTCCATGTGTAGGGAGGGCCCAACCCACAGCTGTGCCTCACTCATCTTTAGGGATGTTCTCCCCACCCCCTACCCTAAGTTAGTGAATTGTAATCACAGAACAGAGTTGAATGTGCGGGAAATATATATTATGCTCCATTGTGCAACTGTGTAATTACTGTACTGTACATGCTGGACCAGAGATCGACTGAAAACTAGAGGATTGAACAGAGTGTGGCTTATCCTGGACCCATCCAGCAGGCAGATGAATAGGACAAGTCCGATATTCTGCCAAGGATGAGACTGTTGCTAACTGAACCAGGCAGGGGGTATGGGGAAAAACTACATTGAGTTAGAGTTCCATTTAGGGGCTAATGAGCATGGAAAGTTTGTTGAGAAAGCTCCCTTAGGACAGGCTGGTCAGTAGCAAGCATAGGAGCTGGCTTAGCAGTGTAGCCCTGCAATCCCAGCAGTCTGGGAGGCAGAGGTAGGAGACTTGCAAGTTCAAGCCTTACGCTGGCAACATAGGGAATAAAGAAAGACCTTGTCTTAAGATGAAAAGACAATCTAAAGGGGCAGGAAGTAGATCAGTACACAGGCTATGGGTTCAGTCTGTAGCACTGTAATAAACAGAAAGATAGATAGATAGATAGATAGATAGATAGATAGATAGATAGATAGATAGATAGATAGATAGATAGATAGATAGACGGATGGATGGATGGATGGACGGATGGACGGATGGATGGACGGACGGACGGACGGACGGATGGATGGACGGACGGACGGACGGACGGACGGATGGACGGACGGACGGACGGACGGTCGGACGGACGGGCTGGCTGGCGGGCGGGCTGGCGGGCGGGCGGACGGACAGACGGACAGGTAGATAGATATAGATAGATAGATAGATAGATAGATAGATAGATAGATAGATAGATAGATAGATAGATAAATAGATAGATAGATAGAATGATAATAACAAACAATTTTTTTTATCATTAAGTTTCAATATTGTTTCCAAAGAAACAGCCGGCTTTCTATTCTTTTTAATTTACTAATGTGGATCTGTTTTCCTTTAAGAGAATTTTGTAGCTTGAGTTTTGAGCCATCAGAGCCAGAGTTTGCAGTAATGGTCCACTACAAATTTATTTTGGGAGGCTGGAGGGTCAGTTGAGCTATAGAGCAAGATCTTAGAAAATGTAAGACTGAATTCAATTCCCAAAACAAACAAAAAAATGTATTTCCAGAACTGTATTTTCCCTAAAGCTTAAGAAAATTATATTTTTAACGATGATAAGACTAAGTGGCCAAGGAGATGGCTCAGTGGAATAAGCGCTTCTCTGGTAAGCGCAAGGGCCCAAATTCAATCCCCAGTTCCCCACCCCACACCCACCCCCTCAAAAAAGATTAAGTGGGTAGGGGATGTAGCTCAGTGGTAGAAAGATTGCCTGGCATGCTCAAGGCCCTGAATTTAATCCCCAATAACACACACACACACACACACACACACACACACACACACACACACTGTAAGCTAATTAACATTACAAGTTCATTCCAGATAGGAGAAGGCAAATGAGCAAAGATAAAGGACAGAAAGATGCATATTTTCAGAGTTGTCAGAAAATTTAGGTCAAAGAAATGAGAAGAAAAGACAGGGATGAAAACCCTTAGCCAGTTTTGGGGCTTTTAAACACCTATCTGAATGTTAGTTTGCAAAAACAATGTTGAACTCTTTCAACTGAGAAAATATTACATTTATATAACTTTTTCCATACAACTAAAACCACTTCATGTTCTTCTGAGTCATTACATATGTCTATGGCTTTAGGGTACCATCAAGTTAATTCAAGTTCTTGTCCCAGTTTTCATTGCATTCCAAGACCTAGAATCTATAAATTAGAATGTGTCAGTGTCTCAAATTCTCTGCAGTTCATTTTACTCATATATGAGTGGGAGTAACAATACTAATTTTATGAAGTCCCAGTGAGGATCAGATGAGGGAATATATAAACCACATTGAGTAGGATAAAGAATAAAGTAGTTGCTCATCATAAATCAGTTCTCTCCCAGATTTCCTATCCCTCCTAATAATTAAAATAATAATATCCGAAAGGAAATACCTTCGTGTGAACCTTGCCAATATGCATAATTTAACTTAACAAACTTGGGTTGGGGAGCTAGCGTGGTGGTCTAAGTGCCGTCCTGGAAAATGCAAGGACCCATGTTCCATCTCCCATTCTGCATGATGTTCTGATTGTGTGTCTTGCAGGCCCTGAAACCAGGCATGGTGGCACATGCTTGTAGTCCCAGTGCTAGAGAGGCTGAGACAGGATGATCACTACAAGTCTGAGCTGTCTAGTGAGACCTTGTACCAAATAAATAAAAGATTTTAAAAAATTAAAGAACTTTTACATGGCTACTTGCTAGGCCCGAGAATACCAATATAGGAAAGAAACAATTTCTCTTCTGAAGAATTCTGCACACTCCTAAGGGAGGTAGAAAATACAGCTGCCACCAGAGAACCAAGTAGGAGGGAGAACTGACAGAATCCTGAGGAGCAGAAGGGTGGGGACTGAGCCTAGCCAGGGGCCTGGCAAGACTACAGGAGAGCTTCTAGCTAAACTGTGCTTGGAGGGGCAAGGAGCTTCAGGTGTGGGTGTGTCACAGAGGCATAGAGCTGGGGTTCCTGAAAGAAGAGGGTGTCCTGGGCAGGCTGGCTCATGGTGATTCTAAGGACTATGTTTATTTATTTTACCATGAATGTTCATTTTATCCCATGCATAAAGAAAAGCCACTAAAGAGGTCCACAGAGATCCGATATGTCAGGCAGTGGTGTAGGAAGGAGTGATAGAAATGTATAGCTCCAATTCCAGTGGAATAGGTTCCAGGATGAAGAGTCCCAGAAGAGATACTGGAGCAAGCAGACAGATTCAGAATTCACATGGTCCACATGAGCATGGAAGCCAGGGTGTGCCCAGGTTTAGCCAGGATAGTTAGGAAGGGAAAGAGGGAGGTCTGAAAGTGGTATTGGGGGGGGCATAGCACACAGAAAGGAAAGGCGTGTTCTCAGTAATACAGATGGAAGAGAACTAGGAAAAAGAGTATCTGCGAAGTCAACAGAGAAAGCCAGGAAAGACCAGCTGTGCTTAAGCAGAAAGAAGGTCAAAACATATGTAGGAGAAAACATGAATCCCACTATATTCCTTTTATAGCCACTTAAAAAACAAGGCAAAATGCTCCTCTGAATTCTTTTCCTCAGGTTTATTATGTAGTGGCTGCAAATAAAAAGAAAAACAAGTCCTAAAGAGAATATTAGTTCCCTTGATTTCTAAAAATTCAGGGGCAGATTTTTGTCTTCTGTGACTCTTCTTTTTATAATACAGGGTGCTGTTTAGTGACACAAGATTCATTCTGCTGAAACTTTACCCAACATGTCACTTTCCTATTCACAGAGCCCTATGTTACTCCTCATTATGTATAGGATAAACTGGAAAATCCTTCTCGGCAGCATTAATGGCCCTTATGCAAACCGC
Organism: Ctenomys sociabilis; assembly: GCA_004027165.1. NCBI lineage: Eukaryota > Metazoa > Chordata > Mammalia > Rodentia > Ctenomyidae > Ctenomys > Ctenomys sociabilis. Next base: position 64,505 of record PVKA01003013.1, read on the forward strand.
AGTCTCATATTATCTTATAGGCACATTTCTGTCGTTTGCTTACTATGTTTGTCAGCACTCAACATAATTCTCTCTACCCTAAAACAGAGGCAACAGAAGCTGTGCTATGCCAATTTCCACGAGTCCTTAAAGGTTTAGCTCCAGTTCCTTTACTAAAAGTGTGTAGTCTGCCTTCCTACACTTATTTATTTTTTTTTTTATTCTTTATATTTATCCAATTAGAGGACCCAAGACTTGAGCTGGATTCCTGAACTTCCTTTGGAAACATCTCTGGATCTCAGTTTTCCAATGAGTGAGTTGAGATAATTTTTATGGTTCTCAAACTCCAGGACAAGATGATCCTATGTAATACACCACGTGCACAGCTGAAGAGATAGGAGTCTCTAAAATACACAGAAAAAAAGCAAACCATGATACCATGAACACATGAACAAGCACATATATGCAAACACTCCCACCCCCCCACAGCATGCATACACAAGCGCGTGTGCACACACATGCACACAAACACACACATTTCAGGAAGAATGAACTTGGGCATGTTACAAAGAAATCAGTATGCTGACACTAGGACATCTTCACAGTGACTGAACTTGGGAAAAGCATACATGGGGATGGGGTGACAGGGACAGTCAGGGGCCACTTCCAACATTTCATAAAATTTAAACTTGAAGCCCATAACCAAGTTCAACTTTTGAAAACCACTGCAATAAAACAGATGTGAGGCCTCATTATCTGACTCCAGGGATGTCTGGAGGCACCTGTCCTCACTTCTACGCTGTGCCCACTGCCTCATCATCATGAGGCTGCTGAGCATGGCAGTCACAACCTTGTAGACCTTACAGTGCTCTTTGACTCCCTGAACTATCTCCTTTCCCTCTAAATTAGCTTCCCTTTCTGCTATTTCTCTGTCTGCTGTGGGCCCTCTTTTTCACACACCTGGTGATACACGATTGGCTCTCCACATGCTTGAGGAGGGAGCAAATGATGTGTGAGTCAGCCTTCCCACTGGACACAAAGCCCCGCGAGGAATGGGGCTGTGTTTGGCTCACCTTTCTAGCTGAAACACCCTTGCACACTTGGTACACATTTAGGACAACAATGAAGCCACTCTTTTTGAAGTTATGCCATATTTGGAGTAGGAGTTGCACTGAAAACAAAGAAGGCTGAGTCAGTTATAAAATCCTATTTTGTAACCAATGGAGAATAGTTCCTTCATTAAACACATGCATGGTAAGTTATCACCTGGACAAGAGCAAGCAGAAGACCCCTGAGGAAATGAGACATCAACAGTCAAATATGTGAAAGAACGTCAGAGAACTGCCCCTTCATATGATGCACATATGCCCTATGTCAGGCAGTGTCCTGAGTATCCAATTTGTGGCCCTCTCAACCCTACAGACTCGGGATTTGTCCCATACCTCATGTGTGAGTCTGAAAGGCAAACCTAACCAAGACCACACAGCTTATTGGGAACGCTGCAGCATACATCTAGGCTATTCCTAGAATAGTCATTTAACAATTAGGTCTACATTAGGAACTTTAGAATATAGAACTATGATAAATTTATTAACAATTTGAATTTGACATCAATAGGTTTCAGTGACATAAATAACAGGAATGCTCATTTTCAATGAGTCAACCTTCAAGAGCTACCTCAAATTCAGGAGGCTTTGCTGGTGGCTTTGTGTCTATGTGTGTGTCCTTTCTCTCCAAATGAAATGTAAGATTCTAGGGTATATGAATAATGTCTCACCATTTTCCATGTTCTTTCCATACAGTTCCATGTACATAGTAAGTACAAATATTTGTTGGTTGAGTTTGAAATACTTTCCCCTGGCGAGCCTTTTAGAACAGGCCGATTATTTCTTCTCTGTGATGTTGGACATGAAGGCAACAGAACAGATTGATGACTCCTAAAGCTCCCTTCCAGGGCTGTGATTTGGTAGGGGACAAAAATAGACAGGAAAAAGCACCAACATTCTTCTGTCCTTCTGTGGCACAGTCGGGGAGTGCTATGCCAGGATTTCTGATTTTAAAGGTTGTATTTTTTTAAAAAAGATAAAATGAAGCTCTGAGCAATTCTCAAAATGGCTTATTGATCATGTCACCAAGGCCTTCTAACGCCACCCTGGATATAAGAAACATCAAGTTGGCATCGGAAAAAGCCACTGGCCTTTCTTATGGGCTCAAGGATGCAATACACATAACAGCAAGCTGTCTAAATATTTCTAGAATACAACATTCCAAGACAAGAGAAGTGGAGCAATCATGAAGATTTTACCAAACAATTGTTAGTAATAAGAACACATCTGAAAAATAACAGAAGAATTGAGGTAATAGCTCTCAAATATCAACTAGATTGTTGGAAACACTTTGAAATAGTTATGTTGCTTCCAAACAATGGCAATTTGATATTATAAATAGCACAATGTAATACTTTTGAAGCAAAAACTATGGGGATCACATAGCAATTGACTTCTACACTTGGATGTATTACTGTTCTATTTTTATGGCTAAGTTAAAGTAGAAAAAAACATTTGAGTCATAAAATGAAAAGTGTAGATTAATGATAATAACCCTTAAAACTTACTCTTGACAGTTTAAAAATAGTACATTGTATATAGCCATTTTCACCCAATGGCAAAAACATGATTTAAAAAAAGGAGAAATATATGCTCTTGCTTCACTAGAGAAATGATGAGACTGCATCAGGCCTTTGAAAGCATCAAATGATCCTATAATATGAAAGGGGTTGATTTTAAATCTGTAATTTTACCCTTATCAAATAAGACAGAACTTAATGTTCAAATAAGCCATAGACAAGCTAGAAGTAACTGCAGCTTACCGGTGGCCCTCCTCCAAACCCCAAAGCTATCCTAGCCCCACCAAAGACATGCATTTCTTATGACTCAATGCAAATCAGTATCCTCGGTACTTAGGGCCCCTCTTTCCAGGCTCCACGCACACTGCTATGGCCCTAATCTAGGTGTCATTTTAGAGCACCATGATCTCGGCTACCCCTGCTTGCAATTCCAGGAATGTAGCTCACTTGCAAAAGCCTGAATTCCTGTAGTGTACTCTGAAAAGTAACCTGCTGATTTGCCTTCCTGACTCCCCTTAGAAATAACCAGTGTCAAGATGTAATGAAACTCACAGGGCAGAGCTGCCTGTAATGAACACTCAGCTCTCTGCCAGTTTAAAATGTCTTGGTGGGCTGTCCTGTAGCCCTCCTTTGTGATACTGTTTCTGCAAAGAACCATGAAGAATTCTAGCCAACTAATTTTGAAATAGGTACCTACAGAATACCCCATTCCTAGGCCAGAGACCATGCATAATAATACTCACTCAAAATAAGCAGCAGGAACTAAAATCACAGAATTGAAAATATTCCACCAGGGAAAGAAATAGAACTAAAATATTGAGAATGTATATTTAATAGTTGTAGCTACAGAAAGAGTATCTATTGGCCAAACAAAAAATTAAGAAGCCTTGTAGGTGAAACTACTGGCTTATAATGCCTTCATGGGAACTTTACAACACGTCTTTCCATTGCAGGGTAGCTGATCTCACGCTCCTCCTATGACTTAGGAATTATTATGAGACTATATTATCTGGTGTATTTGGAATATCCTCTTATTTTTAGGCTACAAAGGATATAATGCGGCACATTGGCAATACCAAAAAGAAATAAAGTAAACAATGACAAAAATCGCTCATAATGTTCTCAAAGAAAAGCACTGGGGGTGGGGGTGGACAAAACTAACAAGACAAGGGCTTGGCACTAACCTGGCTGGAATGGAAAGGCATCCCCAACTGTGTAGAATACATGAAGTCAAGACCAAAGTAATGGAAGCTCTTTCTTTTTGGTGTAACATTGTAAGAACAGGGTTCGTGCTTCTCTGTGAGAACCCTTGGGGGCTCTCCTTTCTCTGCTTCCAGTGTGGAGGTCATCAATAATGGAAATTAGCTGGTTATGGGATTAACAAAGACAATGCAATAGATGCTAACTAGGGGCCAACGTGGTTCTGACAGATTACAACTAAGACTCTATTTTAGGGCAGCAGGGTGTCAGTCTGGGGGATTTTTCTATCAGCCAGTGTATACCTACTTAGACCTTTGGAGATGTGACCTTCAATTAAGGCAACGATTTCCTCATTACCCATACTCTATAGGCTTATTGTACAGAGATACTCCCAGGGAGTTTGAAATGGGAAAACTCAGAAGGAATAAGAGAAGGATTTTTAAACTAGAATAGTCATTATAGTCTCCAGGCCAGAAAGGTGGACTGTTAGGAAGCCTTTATAAAACTTTATTTTATTTCTACTGTTTTTCAAGGGCAGCCTTCACAAAGGGATGTGGTTGTCAAAATTGCAGCGAATGTATCTTTTGTTGGATAGATGAAGACGCTCCAGTCCAAATCCCCCCTTGTGTGTTGGGCCAGCGTGTGGCTGAGGAATATATTCACGTTAGCAACAAAACCCACCTCCTGGACTCTGTAATATTGAGAATGCTTGCTGTAGCCACAGCTTCATCAGTATGATTCCATCCAATATCTCTATGAAGAATCAGAAATTGCCCAGAAGCCTTCTTATCAAAAGCATGACACTCCCTGTGTAGTGCTCGCCAGCTCATGAGCAGGTTGGCAATTAAGCTCAAGATTGTCAGAAAAACACTGTGAAAAAATAATACACCTCCGGTACCAAAGCTGGAGATAACATAAAAGAAGGTCCACTGCCAAATGGTGTTGTGATTTGTCTTCCACTCCATGGATGCCGACTGCCCTGCATTCTTGATCTTCTCTTCTGATCTGGGAAATAAAGAGGAGAAACGCAGATCATGGCACATTGTGTCTCCCCTGGCAAAGGTATCAGAAAGGCAAGATGTCCCCAGAGTACAACAGCCCATGATCAGAGAGACAAAGAAGAACAACCATGCTTGGACCCTCATTTGTTCAAAAATCTTTTCTCTTAAATTTTTAATTTAGTTAACTCCCAGAGATCCTTCATGAATCACACTCTCATGCTGTCCACTGAGGAGTAGAGCACACTTGCCTTATACTTGTGAGAGAACAGAAAAAGCTCAGGCAGCAAGACTCTATGTGTGTCCTGTGGTTTCTTTGTTTTGTTTTCTTTTCTGGGCTGTCCCTCCAATAATGCTTTATTTTCTTCTCATATGTCTTCCTGAGAGCTACAGTGTATACAGATCGACCTGAGACGTGGCTCTGTGTTTGCTTCAGGCTTTCATGGGCTGTGGGAGGAACACTAATTATTCAGAAGTGAAAGGGGCTCAAAGACTTTCAAGCAGGGGCTGTGCAGGTGCCCTCTTCATGGTTCAAGGCCTCCCGTGGTATAGCAGATGGTGGCAAGCACACTCTCCTGTTGATTGTTTAAAAAGTAGAGTCACTCAGCTTTGCAACTGAACCGATCTTGAATGATCACTTAATTCAACTCCTGCCTTTTATGAATAAAACCCTTACAGGCCCAAAGGAATGAAGCAAACGGTGGATTCTATAATGCAATGTCCTTCAACATTCACTATTGTGTATTTTATACTTTCTTGTGCCAGAAGCAGGGCTAAGTCTCTCCTGACTCAGTTTCCAGCTCTGTGCTCTCTCAGTTCCTCAAAGTGGGTGATGAAAAATACAGACCTTATAATATGTCCACATCTTCCCATCAGACAGCCTGATAGAACCGAGGTGATGGTCCATAGATCCCCTCACCATGAATGGTCTGCGCTGCAGGTCTTGCTGGTGCTTGTGCTGCCTGCTGTAGACCCACAGTGAGAGCTCCACAGGAGGAACCTGCCTGGGATGCCCTGGGCCCAGTGAAGACCTGCCATAGGTCTGACTGTTTCTCTAATTCCCCACCATAGAGGAGACACCTGTGACCCTGACAGCTCTGCCTTCCTTTCCAACTGCTCCTGAACACATGACCCTCTTCTCACTGCAACCTGTGAGCAATAAAATGCTTTCTGGTCCCCGTGTTTGCTGTGCTGTCCCCTCCAGATCCCACCTGACTCACAGCCAAATCTTGCTTCCCTCCAGATCAGTGCTTTCCCTGCCCCCCAACCCCCAGAAACCAGTTTGGTAGAAATCAACTGAACCTTACGGTAGAGCCACAAGGGCATGTGCCCCAGGAGACAAGTTTCCTGTGAGAAGGACATCTGGCCACAGCAGTGATGTGGGCATCAGGTGGGAGTATGAAGTCTTTCCAGAGGTTCTTTGCCTACTCCACTAGGCAAAGAACCTCTGGAAAGACACTCTCTAAGTATCCAGGAGCCCTTCTCCAGGAGCCCCACCTCCCCAGAGAGACACTCTGACACCTCGAGATGCCTTCAGAGGAAAATGCTACAGAGAAACAGGTCTAGAACTGAAGGGAGTCTTGGAGGAGCCAGAACTGTACTCCCCACACAGTGCTAAACCATTAGGTGGTGCTTTCTGCTGTACACTTTCGTGGGTGAGATCTCACCCTGATGCCCATCCTTATGTAAGCATGTGTTTCCCCCTGGACACACATACACACAGAAGTCATGTTTTTGTAAAATATAGAAATGAGTGAACCTGCACCACAGACATGTGTGGACCTGTTCCAAATATAGCTCAATACAGACAAGTAATTATGTTGTTTCAAAAGTCTTAATACAGCTCAAGAAAAAAATCTCATACAGGGTCTGCAGGGGAAGAGGCTGTGGCAAGCCTTTCCTTTCACAATGTAATTGCTGCTGTATGGTAAAGTGCACCCCTGGATTCCACCAGTCACACTTCCTTGAAAAGTTTACCTTTGTTGATGAAACACTTACTGTCTTATAAATGATTCTTAGGCTACATGTTTGTGGAAAGTTCTCCAGTCTTCAAAGGTAGTTTAGAATTTCTGAATCCAGTGGTATATATAGCACAACATCACTTAGTATAGTTGCTTATTCTAGAATCTTCATCATTATTTTTTAATTAAAAATATTTATTGCTTTTCTTTTGTTGTTGCTGTTGATTTGTCCTAGAGATGGCTACAACACCAAACAGAATAATGCTCTCACATATAATGGCTGTGTAGAGCTGTAATCCTTCAAAACATTAGGATATTTTGGGGTTCCCTCTTCAGCCTCACACCTTAGAAGTTAGTTAACATTCACACTTTGTAGTGAAATACAATTAGCCATCTTTTCTTCATACTCCCACCCTTTTTTTGCTTGAATATCTATCTGTGGGTAAATAATTCACTAAGAGAAAAATCTTAAACTAAAACAGAACACACATTCACATTCTACCATATCCACCCAATTTTGGCCCTTTTCTCTAAGGCTGAAAACAAGCTCATGTGGATTGGAAGGAGATTTAGAGATGGAATAGCACCAAGGTTGGGCTCTACATAAGTAGGAATTCTGACCTGGCTGGTCCTGAGTATCATCAATGTGCCCGTGATGGTGAGCAGAGCAAGCTCACTGGAACAGCTCCAGGAAGGGAAGAGATAAGAGAAATGGTGAGAGAGGGAAAGAAGACAAAAGGATAGAAAGCCTTCAGAGATGACAAGTTCCTCATTAAAAGAAAGAAAGAGAGAGAGAGACCTTCCTTGCTTGGTTAACAGTGACACTTAAGATGAATTAAGTATTAGCTTCTTTCAATCATAAATTTCTTTATAGGCCTTTGTGAGGAGACAAGGAAGAGATAATAATAGTTAAGGAATTAAAAATAAACTCTCACCAGCATTACAATTTTACTAACAACTGATCCAGAATAAATGAAGCACTAGACTTACATTCTGAAATAAAAGAAAAAGATATGCTATTTTCTGTAGTGGACATTTAGATAACAAGAAAGAAGCAGAGTAAAAACAAAGCAAAGTCAAATAAACATCACATGTGAACATGAATCATGAAAAACTCAGAGGCAGAAATTTCATCTATTTTCATTTGCAAATAATTAACAATACTAATGGAGCAGCTGCTGGCATGTGCTGCCAACCCAACACGCTTTCCCCTTACTTTCTGTTGCAGCACCCATCGGCTCCTTCTGTCTTCTGTCTCTAGTTTGTCCTATGCTGCCATCGTATTGGGTTGATAAGGTGACCCATCTCTGGATGACCAGCCTGCTTGGGACTGGGGATGTCATCATCAGTGAAGTGAATCAGCACTCCATTGAGATAATCACACAACTCTAGGGGGAGAGTACCCAGCCACCTCAGCAGCTCCTCTGTGACCATGACCTTAAAGGGCCACTTAAGGATGGAGCTGTCACACCTTTGACACTGTCTAAGGAAGACCGATTGAGAATAAAGTCTACTTAGATGAGTTGCAAATGACATTCCTACTGATTGGTTCCCATTACACATGAAGCAAGGTCTACCCCTTAATCTTTCAGCTACGACCAGTAAATCACTTGTTTGTTTACCTTAGTCCAATTTGTGTTTCTTAATATGCAACCAACAAACCCTGACTTCTACTCTTTGATGTATTTTGAGGTGCTTCCTCTTAAATGTGACGTGAAAATTGCTGTCTTACGTCTATATAATGAGAGATATTCCCTTGACATTATCAGGACTAATGGCAAATATAGAGATATCAGAGCTAATCCACTTAAGACATACAGTTCTTTTGAAATTCAGAGCAGACTTCTTCAAACCAAAGTCCAAAGAATCTCAAAACCCAAAAAGATAAGAGTTTGCTTTGGTAGATAACATTAAATGTGACTATATTCAACTACATCTTGTCCACACCTCAACATCACTACTAAATCTGTGAAATCACAAAGGGGTTTTAAAATCCAGAAAAAGAACTAGAGTGAAGAATGTGCCTTTGCACACCAGACTAAATATAACAGCACCATATGAATGCAAAGATGCTATCTGACCTCGTAAGACACAAAACAATGTAAATTGCTACAAATTTCCAAAGGGTAGACTAACTGTGCTTTCGAGCTTATTGCATTGTAAGGTTGTAATTTCACCTCCTTTAAGATACAGATCCAAATGAAAAACATTCATTTCCCATACTCATCCCATTGCAGAGCTGCTGCACACCTGCTGCATTTGAACTCTCAACATGCCTCAGGTTGCCTGCGTGGGGAGCAGGAGGAGACACAATGGTTTGAGTGGGCAGCAATCCCAAGTCTGCACCAAACTCTGTTAATCCAAATTATACTTAACAGGTCCTGGTGTGCACTTGAATTTTGCTTTGCATTTCAAAATACAAACTAAGACATTTTGCATTCTGTACCGCATGGCTTCTTCATTTCATATATATTTTTGTAGGGCATTAAAGCGAGGGTAGTGAGGCAGCACGCTTTATGGCTAAAATCCGCTAACAAATAGTAATTCATCACCTTTACCTGGGAGTGAAGCACTGTGACAATCTGATGGTTTAATGTAATAAATTGAAGGCATAATCCCTGGCACCACATGCTGTGCCAGCGCTGCCCCTGGGGGAGCTGCGCTGGCGACGGAATTGGGCTGTGGTGGTGCATACACGTAATCCCAGCACTAGGGAAGCAGAACACAGGAGGATCACTATGAGTCTGAGTTGCATAGTGAGACCCTGCACACATGCGTGCGCATGCACACACACACACACACACACACACACACACACACCCTAAAAAAAATAAATAAATTGAAGGCAAAAAGCTTTATTGAAAAGGATGTCCACTGGGAATCTACCCAGTTTATCTGACTCAACTATCAAAGCAAGAAGTTGTATAACTTTCTTTAAAAATTCACATTTATCTATGAAAATGTGTTAAATAATGATATTTATTTACAAATCAGAAAAAGTATTTTAGTTGTATTTTCCATGAATTACCCCAGCCTATCAGTGTGTGGATGTGTGCTGGAGCCTATATGTGAAAGTTTTAAATTTTCTTGCTCTTCTCTAGGAGGATAAAGGACAAAGAAGAGAATGGGAGAAGGAAAGAAAGGTGGGGTTATCACAAACAGTTATTTGGAGAGATACTTCGACTGCATAATATTAGACACATTCATTAATTTGTTACAAATAATGATTAGAATTCCTTTTCTAAAAAAAGCATTGACTAAACACTGACACTGAGTATCTCAAGCTGAAATAATACTAGTAGTTTTATCATATTGCTACTTCATTCTGAGTTAAACAGACCTCCACGAGTTGCATGAATAACTAGCCAATTTTTCTAGGAAAACATGTTCTATGGAAAATGTACTCCTGGCTTTTTTCAACTTACAAAATTATCAAAGCAATGGCACAAACAACAATAGCCCTGGCCAGTGGGGTCTTCCACTTCAATTCTCAGTTCTCCAGAAACTGTCCCACCTCTCCTGCACCCTACTCGAGCCAAATGCAGTCTTCACTGAAAAAAATGAAAGCATGGAGAGGAACTCTCACCAAGCACAGTACAAGCAGCCTGCTTGCGGTCACACCCACCCACTCCACCTCACTCATGCTATAACAGAAACGTCACTTTCCAGATCCAGAAAGAACTGTCCATCCGGATTGCAGGCTGCATCTCCTCTTATCTGCTCAGGCGATTTCATCCTGATTATCTTTTCTGTGTCTGCATCTCAGCATTTCCCCAACCTAGACTCTGCTCATCAGTGTCTAGAATGTTCAGTCATCACCCACCTTCAGAGCTGTTGAAAAGTCTACTACCTTCCATATCTCTCCTTTCTAGAGCTGTTATTTCCTTCCTTCCTGTTCATAGAAATGTATAGAGAGACTTATCTCAACTCAGAGTCCCCATATCTCTGTCTTTTGTTGACTTGGCCCTTTCTAATGTGTCCTGCAGTCCTGCGCTGCAGGCTAGCAAAATTGCTCAGTAACCACCACACCACTAAGGCCAGTTACCTTCAGTAGTCATCCAGCCAGAACTGTTGATATTGCCATAGCTCATCCCCCAAAGGTCTATTTCCAAAAGGCTTTGCCCCTGACATGTGTCTCTGTTGGGAGGTGCGAAACCTTCTGTATATGAGGCCTATTGGAAGGAAGGTAGGCCACAGGTATGTGCCCTGGAAGGAGACATGGAAATCCTAGTCTGTCTCTGTCTCTCTTCTCTCACACTGGGAGATGAACAGGCCTCCTCTGCCACCCATCCATGGTACACTGTGCTGCCATGAGTCCAAAGCAATAGAATGAGACATCTGAAACTATAAGCCAAAATAAGCCTTTCTTCTTTCTAAGTTGATTATCTCAAGTATTTTGTCAGAGTGAGGGAAAGCCATCTAACGTAACATTCAACTGTTGTCCAAAACATCCTTTTGGAAAGTTCCCTTTGACTTAGCTTTAGGGGAATACATTCTCTGGTTTCCCTCCTTCGTTCTCTGGTTTCCCTCCTTCCTCGGTAGCTGCTCAGCCTCCAGACCTTGTGCTGACTCATTCTGACAATCCAACTTTTATAAGTTCTTCAACTTCCAGCCTTCGGTCTTCTTTTCCAATTTCCTCAACAATTTCATTCATGTCTTCCACTTCAATTGCACACCTATATACTGGTGATTCACAAACTCACAATTTCAAAGCCAAATAGCTCCACTGTACTCTTAACTTGTTTGATTGCTTCAGAAGAGCTAGAAACCTGACCAAGACACAACCAAGTTTGGGGCCTTCCTTCCAAAGTAGCATCTAGGGCCTCTCGCCTACGTGAAGACTATCACTGGCCACCCAGTTAAGAAAGCTTGAGTCCTCAGGATTATTGGACTCCTTCACTGGTGTGCCCCTAACCTCCTGTCCACTCACACTTTTGAACTGCGTTTAGTGTGCCTCTTTTCTTTCGCAGTACCCTCCACCTGTCCTTGTGCACATTCCTGCTCAGATTCTATTGCAGCTACTTCCCCTCTGGTCTCACTTCTTCCTCACATGCCTAGCCCATGCTCCATGCCATACCCAAGAATCTAAGACAAAGAAAATAAAATTAAGTCCTTGAAGAATAAATTAATTCTTGACTGTGTTTTTGAGGTCTTCATTAGCTATATTAATTTATTTTTTGACTTCTTTCAAAATCCTTCAAATTTTTAGTTCTACACACAAAACTATGATTACATTTTAAGATTGTTGAAAATTTATTTCAAAGGTCATCTTATTTGAAGTGTTTTAGAAATGTGTTTTAATGATCTTGTTATTATTAGTTTGCTGAGTGTTTCTCTGGGTTATTAGGGTGTGGTGGTGCATGCTGATAATCCCTCCACTCAGGAGGCCAGGGCAGAAGGATCACAGAGAGTTCAAGTCAAGCCTGGGCTACATAGTCAGTTCAAGGTCAGTCTGGGCTACATTGGAAGACCCTGTCTCAAAAAAATAAAATAAAAGTAACTCAATAAAGATAGAAAGCTATCAAGTTATTTTTTTCAAATGAGAAATGTAGTTTTGAAAACCTAACCTCTACCAACATACATTTGGAACTTACCAACATGATTCAAAATTTAAACATTTTCCCTTTTAGCCTTTTTGTTAAGAGATGCACTGCTACTAAAACTTCATTTGAACTTACTTTTAAAATGCTAGATGAAGTATCCTCTCCAGTATTTGAGGATTTTTAAGGCAAGTTTTCAATGCCTAAAGTTATGTGTTCACTTTCTTCTTCCTCTGTTAAACTAAGAAGATAGTCGCATGAGATCCACAGACTATGTGACAGTCATTGGAGAGAAATGCCAGTATAAGAGAATTATTTTGAAGAATACTCAAAATCTAATTTTTAATATTTTCGCAGTTTCACTCCTATTCTTACACTTCAAATGTTCATTAGCTCCTATAGAAAATATATTGTTTTATTGTAGATCTGAAATACATGGGTTTGATTTTTTTTTTTTTTTAAGACTATTTGATACAGTTCTGAACTACCATCCTCAATCTCCACATTGCATTAATCTGAAGTACTCTGAGGAAGTTAGTGGCTCAAATAGCCTTTGGGGAGCAATGGATCTCATCTTATTTCTGACAAATTGATGAGAGCTTGATGAAAGGCACAGAGCACTTAGCTTCCAGGCCACTGTCAGGATGGGCCAGGACTGCAGCCCCGCTCCGGAGTGCCTAGCGCCTCCCAGCTGCAGCGGTTCCTGAGCTCCGCACAGGAGCCTGGTACTGAAGCTAAGTTCCTCCTCACAGGGAACTGTGGGTACGCAGGAGGCATAGGAAGCCTTCTTTCGATGGCACTTGGGTCCTAACTAGTCTGGGGATTAGTGTGATCAGAAGCAGTGATGTGTTCTTGAGATCAAAATAAAATCAGTTTAGGCATACTGCCAACCTTTTCTATGTGTCTATTACGGATTCTCGTATAAAGTCAGTCTGTCTCCCTTGCTGGGGAATTGCAGAAATCTAACACTGACCCTTTTCACCACTTAGTGGAATCCAACAGCAAAAAAAAGAGATTGTTAGCAAAGACAATTTGCACTGTGCTAGCGCACTCGCTGGCAATTATCAATCAGTGAGGAGGGCTCCCGTATGCAGTAGAGCGAGTGGAAACCAAGGAGTCTAAGAAAGCCACAGTGAGCTAAAATCAAAGGCAGGACTTAAACATACCTCCCCCAGAGTACACAGTGCATGTCTTACTAGTAGGTGGGAAAGGCCGGTAAAAGCACTGGGCTGGCGAGCTGGAAGGCGGGCGTTTTCTGTGCCTTGACCCGTTGGAGGAGCCCTTCCGGAGAAAGACTGAGGGAGCGGCCCGGTGGAGGGAGGGGTGGGAGAGGAGCTGTCCCTCCGGCTTGAAGGATCTGGAGCTTTGGGTGTCGGCCTGCCAAGTCTAGGCTGCGATGTGCATACTCCGCGGGGAAAGGGGAAGAGACTGGCTGCAATTTTCTAAAAGCAACACAGCACCACTCTCCTGTGCGTGACCCATGTTCACCCCGCGCAGGCAATTGGAACGGGCTCTCCGGGGCGGGGCGGCGGCCAGGTCCCCGGGGGAGGCGGGACAGGATCCTGACTCGGACTCCCCTGCAGCTGCCCGCGCAGGTTCCCTTCTGCAGTCAACCTGCGGGGACTGAGGTCGCTTCAGGTCGCTTTCAGTGGGTGATGCCCTCGCCTCCGCGCAGCTGGAGCCGCTGGCTGCGCTGGGCGCAGGAAGGAAGGCGGGAGGTGGCGAGCGTGCGGGTGGCAGCCGAGCGCCTGGCTCTCCGCCGCCGCCGCTGCTGCGCGGCTTGGAAATCTGCTGGGCGCGGCTGCCTCCCGGCTCGCCCCCCGCTGCTCGCGCCCCCTACCGCTCCCAACCTCTAGCGGAGCCTCAGTCCCCGGCCCTCTGCGCTCCTTCCCTCCAGCGCCTGCCGCGTAGCGGAGCGGGGAGGAGCGCGCAGGGCGGTGAAGCTCGCGGGTCTCCAGCTGAAGAGCGGGACTGCGGGAGCCTGACCCGGGCCGGAGCTCTGGAGAGCGGGAGCAGTGCAGATCCGGCAGCCCGAGCCTCTGTCCCTGAGGGCGCGAGTCACCGCGCCCAGCCCAGCCCCGCGCACCCTGGGCGCCCTTCCTCTGGGTCTGACCCCAGTCCTTCCGCCAAAACCTTTGACCAGAGTCCCCTGGCCAACATTCCTAAATCTCGTTTGCCAAACCTTGGCACCAGGTAGGAATCAGACTGCTTTTTAGCTATGTGTATACAAACGCCAGTTTCCAAAAGGTTATGACCTTTTCACCTCCCCAAGAACTCCTTCGGCGGGTTCCGGGAACAGTTTGCCCTAGGAGTGCCTGATTGGTGGCTACAACCTGACTGTCCCTTGCTTTGTCCTTGCTGTTCGTATTTGCACACGCCACCCGTAGTAGTCCTGGGAAAGCCCTCGGGACTGGGGGCGTTGCTCCTGTCACAGGAGGATGCGCGGCCGTGGGAGCAGGGTGCAGGGTGGCAGGCGCTGGCAGGCCAGTGTTCCACCAGGCCCCGTGGAGACCCTGCCACGATCACTTGTCCCCTGCCACTCTTCTCCCTCTCTGGGGACTCATACAAACGCGGCACTCGACCCCCAGATTCCAAAGCCCACACTGGACGAGATCTACCCGGGGTTACCCCTATTTGGAGCGTGAGTCACCGTCCACCGTTGGGTTCCCGGGGTTCCAAATCCCGGGAAACAGTTATCCTTGCCCCGCGCGGAGGGCACCAGAGCGCCGTTGGCTCCAGCTGTGCGCCCTGACTCCGGACTGGGTGGCCTAGCCAGGCTGCAGCCGGCTTTGAGCGCCAGGCGGGTGACGGCTTTACGCCGCGGAAGCCCCGGCCTGGCTCCAAGGTGCAGCTCTGCCTCTAGCCTGGCTCTTTTCTCTCGGCTCTTAGGGTCACAGGGACGCCCGGCTGCGCCCTGCCGCAGCCTGGGGCTGGTGAAGTGACGGGTGGCAGGGGTGGTGCGCTCCTCGCCGCCCAGGCGCGGGCCGGATGATATGGAGTTGCCAAAGGCAGCTGCCTCCGCCCGGCGCTCTTGACCCCACGCTGAGATCCGCCCTCCAGGAGCAGCCTAGCTGTCTCGTGGGTCCAGGGCGCACACCCGAGATGGCCTCGTCTAGATGCCCCCTCTGAGACACGTACCCACAAGCACTCCGGGCTCAGACCCCCGGCGCCCGCCCTTCCTGCGGAGATGCACACGGGGGGCGGCGGGGGGTTAGGGCACAGGGACTGCAAGCTGAGAGAGACTTGTCCTCTCAGGCTCGCGTCGGCAACTCCGGGCGAGCCTGTGCGGGGAGGGGGCGGCACGGGGGAGGGGCGCTGGGAGGGGAGGGCGGGAGCGGAGGGGAGGGGGTGCTGTGGGTGCAACTCGCGCGCTCCGCTTCTCCGCTCAGTGCCTGCGCCTCTCCTTCCCGCAGACACCGGACCTCCCCTGGGCGCCAGCTCTTCGGCTCCAACCAGCGCAGAAACAACCCGAGATTTTTTTTTTCCTGGAAATTGGCTTCGATTTGCGTCGCCCTCCTTCCTCCTCCCAGCCTTTTTTTTTTTTTTTTTTTTTTTTTTTTTTTTTTTTTTTTTTTTTTTTTTTTTTTTTTTTTTTTTTTTTTTTTAAAGACATGGTCCGGGCAGTGGCTTCTGAAAGAGGAACAAGTGTGGGAAAAGGGAGAGGAAACCGGAGCTAAATGACAGGATGCAAGCGACTTGAGACACAAAAAGCGACGTGTTCCTCTCGGATCCAGGCACAGCCTCATTGCTGTCTGCTCCCCCGGACGGACTAAGGGTTCCGCGGCTCCGGGAGGAGTTGGGGCGCTGCGGATCCCCCGATCCCCTCTGCCGGGCATTTCTCGCACGCTCTCCGCGCTCTGCGGACCGGCGAAGACAGGATGGACGCCCGGCTGTCGCTGCTCTGCGCCGCGCTCGCCCTCGCCCGGGCCGGCGCCTCCCGCAACGGTAAGTGACAGGCGGGGCGCGCGGTCCCGGGCACCCACGATCCGTCTGGGCTCAGAAGCGCTAGGGCGCCGGGACGCAGCTCCTGGAGCTGCACGAAGAATCTGGAACAACCACCCATCTCCCAGGTCCGGCAAGGGAAACTTTGATGGGGAGGAGAGATAAAGACAGAAGATCTGTGTGTTCAGGGCGGGAGAATCGCAAGTCCTCGGGTTTCCTCTGAAGTGGGCTTTTCGGTTGCGGGGCTCTCCCGCATCTGCGCCGAGGTAGAGTGGTAGAGCGGCTTACCTCCCCCATCAGCACACCAATTATCTTAATAATGTTTCCTCCCAAAGGCAATTAGATGAGACTCCCTTTCAAAAATCTGATGGCTGTTGAAAGTTAATGAACCCTTCCCCCGGAGAACTTCCTGGTTCTCCTGCAGCTCCCCGAAACTGCTTCCTCCTGGAGGCGCAGGCTGGAGACTGGCTGGTCTGGTCGGTGACTGGAACTCTGTCCCTGCCTATGTAAATCTCCGTTTGGGGTATGAATGAAAGTTCCACAGAGTGAGTAAGGGAATACGATATATACAATACGAGTCACCAGGATAGCTGGGAACCCCTAACCTAGTTGCAGTTTCCACTTAACATTTAAAAGGCACTCAGTGTTAGGTAAATGAAAGACTGGGCTGAGGGATGAAGGGTACCATGTAATCTAAATAATGTGTTTAAAAACATGATCTGGTTGTAGGCGTGTTTGACTAGCGCCAGCGTAGAGAATGGCAAGGGCACGAGATTATCTTTACTGTAAATCTTCAGCAGTTACTATTAACTAATGACCAAATATTTACTTTTGTCTGGTTTAGATTTCAATCAAAATAATTAGAAGAAAAGAACATGCACTACTTACTATGGTATATTGTTTTAATAAGAGACCATGATTTGGAAGGGCTTACACCAAGACAAATTTATTTAAATCACCTCTTTATGGTGGAAGTTAATCTCTCTAATGTGCTTTTTCATAATTTAAGCAACAGACTTCCTCCACCAGGTACCAAGCCATATTGTAAAAGATGTGCAAAATTATTTATGAATGTGAATAGAGCTCAATTTATTAATGGACCTGAGTTGGTGGCATCTTTTTATACTCTGGCAGGGATGCAAAAACACTGAAAAATTCTGAATGTAGAGTTCAGTTCATTAAGGAGCTGAGTTGGTGGCATCTTTCTGTAATCTGGCAGAGAATAAAGTAACATTCTCCTCCAACTGAAAGAGCTCCAATGGTTAGTTTAGAAATGACAGTAATCCACCCCCTGTCCTTCACAACTACTGGGATGACATCCATGGGGGTGTTCACAGGATGAATTTGGAAGCCACTGCAAAGAGCTTTGGAGATTTATGTTCTCAACTACACACACACACACACACACACACACACACACACACACACACACACACATCTTAATTTCCCTAATAGAAATCTGGGGAATGCTGGGAATCTGGGTTCCAGTCAGGAGCCTGCCTAGCTAAACCTGTGTTACCCTGCTTGAGGTAAGCAGAGCCAGCCCCTGCCTCAGAAAGAGAGCATTCCTCTTAAAGCTGTGTCCACCTCCAAGTACCAGTGTCTGTTAAATTAATTCATTAACCTTATTTAGAACTAATGGTCCAGAGTCATTAGAAATTGCTCTTTCTTAATCAACTGTTGGAGAGATTTAACAGAGCCAGGGAGTCTAGCAGTCCACATTATCTTATTACACTGTCACTTTCTCAGAAGTCACAGATTAAAGGGCTCTGGTGTGGTACCAAGTCCACCTCAATGTCTTCTGAAGTGACTCTGTCGAGTGACTGAAGCCAGTGCTGTTTTATTTCACTCTTCTAACAGAGGCCAGACGCTGCCATGTTTGCAGAGCTGAAGGAGACTTAATGAGTTGGGGTCACTTTTGCAAGTTTTCTACACATTTAAAATAGTGCACAAGTCTTAGCAGTTATGTAGCGGAGTCCAGGATGATCATTAGCCAAGGTTCTGAATGCCATTTGCAATACTATTTTTTTCCTGCCCAACCTAAAGCTTTTAAAAGTCAAAGGGAACCAGTGTACGACTACCCTCTACCTCAGAACCAAAGTCAGAAAAGAAATATCCAGCAATTGAAGAAAACAATATAACTTACATTGTCTTCTTTTTAATTTATGGGAAATGACTTCTGTAATGCATGTTGCTTTATGCATTTTTGATGTGCACTTCATCTTTCATTTCCATTTGACCTGGTTTTCCTGTAATAAAATTCTGTAGATTTATAAATTCATGCTGAGAGCAAAGAATGCCATTCTCCTTCCACAGGGAATCTATTAGATGCAATATTAAAATCTATATATACCATTACTGAATATTTGTGATTGATAGGCTCATATATTTCACTGCTTTCATACCTGTTTCTCTTATGTACTTTATGTACCAAATTTGTATTGCTGAAAATTAAGCACTAATAAATGTGGCAGCATTTCAAGCTGAGGCTCTCCAGTATGAAATACATCATAAAAGTGACAATAGGGATCTATGCTGAACAATAAAGCAGCCCACAGACGGGTCTACTGGGCCCCCTGCACACAACTTCAACATTTCATCTCTTTACAATACAGGCTCAGAATTAGTTAGCTCACCTTTTCCAGAATGTGTCTCAGCATCTGTGATAGCCAGACCTCACCGTGGTGGGGTTCTCATCACCCTAACCTTGAGGTAATTAGAATTAATGCTGCAGGTCTGTTTAGTTTTCTTTCTGCCCTATTGCTTTGATCTGGCCTCCAAGCCTGAGCAACTTATCGAAGGAAAGCACAATTATTCTGCTTCACCAACTACACTTTGTTCTCCCTTGATCAGGATCTCAAGAGCAGAGATAACTCAAAATCACTTAGATTATGGGCAGATAAAGCAACAACAAGCCCCCAAAGAAGTGTGGCTTTAGGCCAATCACAGTCTTGGGAGACAATACACACTGATCAGTGACAGAGATGGGGCTTATCATCAAAAAGCGACACAAGGGGTCGAACAGCATCCTTTAGTCACCTTCCACTTAGAACTTGCCACTTAATGTGATTACACTTCTTGAAGGATAATTAAGTCTAGCAGAGGCTCCCGGGGGGCATGTTAACATCAACTGAGGGGATTTAATGTTTTTAATGCTACAAGATCTTTTTTCTCGGAAAGGGACATGGAGGGGTGGGAGAAAGTCTTGTCAAATCTCAAGTTGCTCTCCTGCTTAGACTGACCTTTGGGAGATTAAATAGAGTTCCCGCTTGGAGCTGTGCTCTAAGAGCCACCTGAGGGACAAGTGCGAGTCTCTTGAAAACTTACTGAATGTTTATCAGCTGGTAATATAGACATAAAGCTAAGCTACCGAGCTGGTTGTCAAGGAAAGGTCTGCTAAAATGTTATTTTTATTGCAGATAAATGTGGTGGTACCATAAAAATTGAAAGTCCCGGGTATCTTACGTCTCCCGGTTATCCACATTCTTATCACTCAAGCGAAAAATGTGAATGGCTGATTCAGGCTCCGGACCCATACCAGAGAATTATGATCAACTTCAACCCGCACTTTGACTTGGAGGACAGAGACTGCAAGTGAGTGAGAAAGTGTTTGAACAGGGCGCCACAGCACCACCTAGTGGTCACGCGTGTCTATGGGGGGAAATCCATACCGCGCAGGGCAGTGCAGGAAGGCATTCGGGAGCGACCAGGTCACGTGTGAGTGGCATGGAAATTAAACTATCTTAAATGATTTCAGAGTTCCTCGGTTTGATTATTCAGAAGACTGCAACCTCTCGTGGTCTCTATCCTTTAACACTTTTGTTTTGGAAATCTTTTATTGAGAAACGTGTATGTACATTCTTTCCTGCCCAGAAATGACTTGAAGAACTAGAAAGCCAAACTCTCTTTTGCAGTTTTATCAAATATGATGGCTCACCAATACACTCTATCGAAAGAGGGAGGGGTTGGATTTTTAAAAAGAAAAACTTTATAGTATATTTTATGATTTAAGAACAGTATTCACCTGAGTTTGAAAGGGAAAAACAAATCATTTAGATAAAGTTATATAGGGTCAACTACATGAGTTTTTCAAATAGATCAAAGATTTAAAGGCTTTATACAGGGATTTATGTCAGATCTCATTATTATGAAAACATTTTCCCATAGAGACAGTGGACATGGTATTTCTACACTGTACTTGAAAACACTGAAGTGTGGATGTTGCTTTTCATGGTGTGGAAATCATGCTTTTCCATGGCATGTGGTGGTCTGCTTAGGTCCAGCCTTGCTCAGGGCACTCGGCCCCACCCACCAGCTGTCCCCGTCTCGCCCAGACCATCCCATTCTGCCTCTCTGCCTAAGCTCCGATGTCCAGAGACTTGAACCCGAGTGTTGATCTTTTATGAAATTTATATACATGGATGTGTATCTGTGCATGTATGATTTTATACATGCATATATTTAGACTTTTACACTTATATCAAAGGAAAGTAATCTATTAAACATCAATTCTAAAGTATTTGTCAGAAACTTACGTTTTTGCAAGTTTAAAAATGAGTCAGTTTGGGGCTGGGGAGATGGCTCAGTAGAATAAGTGCTTCCCTGGCAAGCGCAAGGGTCTGAGTTCATTCCCCAGTTCCACAAAAAAAAAAAAAGAGTCAGTTTGGTACAATCACAATGTTATGATACAAGCTTGTTTATTATTAAAGACATTCTGTTTTCACATATTTATGCCTTCCTGGAAAGAACAGAATAGTCTAACAGTGTTCCCACCTGTAGAAAGCGCTCAGCAACCTGTTGAACTGGTGCATACAGTAGATATGCGTGCTCAGGGAAGTGAGGTCCTGCAGTTAGTCCAACATTTTGGTGTCTAAAAAATTAGCATAAGTCCATAGGCTGAGGATCAGTTTCCAAAAAATCAGTATATATTACAAAGCAATAAAGTTATGCTCATTCCAATTTAATTTTTATTCTGTAATTCATAAGTGGCTTGGGGAATTGATGACTTCATCATCTTAGGTGGAATTTGCCACTCATAGAGTCTTCCACTGATCTTTAAAATCCAAGAAGTTCATTGTATGGTTCTTAAATGTGTGCAGAGCTACAGTCCAGCTCCAGAATGCTCTTTATGGTGGCTTTACAGTGACAAAAAGCTGGAAAACCTAGAGAATTGTCTCCCATTTTCTTCCTTTTTTTAATCAATTTATTTATTCACTTGATGTTTGCCTTTTGATGATACTTTAATTGCTATTCTGGATACTGTGAAGAAACTCTGGTTAAGCATGACCAGGTAATAACTTGATTGTAAAAAAGAACAAGTTCTTATTAGACTTCAGTAAACTCATATTTCCTAATTTCGAATCAGGAAATCATGACCAGAGCAGAACAGGGACCAGTGTTATCTTGAATCATTGGCAGCAGTGCACTGGTAAATGTTTACCCACTGCTTCCTGGGAGCAGGAGGGCCAACTCCTGGCTTCTAGCATCTCCTGTTTCCATGATGTCACATGGTGGGTGGCCAGTGACTTCCCTCCCGCACCCACACACCCTATCTCCCGTGACATCTCCACACACAGACCTGCACAGAGATGTGTGTGAGGGCTCTGGATGCAGGGCAAACCAGGGCCACACACAGGTGGAGAAATGGTGATAGGGAAACCTGAGTTCCCTGTGCTAAGAGCTTCCACTGTGCCTGCTACACAGCTCGATTCCCAAAATCATTATTTGTCCTGTCATGCAGTGGGATATAGTGTGGGGCAGCTGGAGAAGCTCCTTTTTAGTTTTCTTTTTTTCAAAAATAATGAGATAAACAATGGTTGTGATGTATAAAAAAGTATTTTTGTGATATCAGCAAGATAGTCCAGAAAGTAACAGCAAAGAAATGTGCTACTATAATAGCAGCGCGATGATGACGTCTGTTTTGTTTTGTATTGTCTTCACTGTAGAGTTAGGTGATTTATTAATTGTCACGATTGAGGCTCTCGTTGCTCTCGAAGCTTCCGTCTCATGCCCAGGGTAGGCAGCCTGACACATTCAGTCTGTTGGAGTTGGTAGAGATCACATTCATGGGAAGTCTCTCTGGGATGCCTCCTGCAGTGGTGCTACCTGGTATTTTTATCAATGAAAAGTCTTAAAAAGCTGCAGGAAGACACATTTAGGACAAGGCCTTTGCTGTCATTACTGGATGATCCACATGACCCCTGGCTGTTACTGAAGCTTGGAGTTGAGATTCATTACATGTGGCACCTCACTTAACCTCTTTTTGTGAATCCGTGAGCAGAATTCACAAGCTTAAAACTTATACAGGGTTAGAATTGCCTGGAAAATTGGAAAACACCAGCAACTCTAAAGAACAAGTTCACGGACTTCATAGTTTATATTGGATACCTAAAACTACAACTTTTTTATAATTGAATTGGGCCACTTACAAAAGCAGATGCCAATGATACCACAAAACTAGGCTCAATGAGCCTCATTCAGAGAGCTACTGTCAGTCCTGTTAAGAACATGCTGGTTTTCTTATTTGGGGCATTTCGGCTGCCGTGTATGTTTAGTATCAGTAGAAATACACGGTATACTGGTGTCTACGTTACTGGTGGTAGAAAGGAAATGAGCTGAAAGCCTTTGAGAAGATAAAGCTCTCTACCAACTAAGTTATCACCATTATTACATACTAAAAAATCTGGCCATTGTCAAGACTTTGGGAAATATGAAGCTAAACATGTCAAGCTAAATACATTGATCCAGTAATGGCAGTGACTCCCATATAATACACCCCGCATTTTCTCTTAAATTGTCAGTATTTGTATAGTAAACTCTCACCATGAGAAAGCTGAGGAAATCAATTTCTTGGCATATTTGCTTATTGAGAAATAGCTTTCAAAGCAAGTAAGCTGTTTTCTTTCCAAAGGTGTACATAGGCAGAAGGCATAATTAAATAGATGTGTCAAATAGCTCTGGCAGGGAAAAATCTTTGAAAATTTTTGTTTTACTTTATAATTATGTAAGAAGCATCATTTCACAACTTTGGCAATATAGTGTATAATCAGAACTTTTTGTCTACTTGGTACAAAACATAAGCGGTTCATAACTGAACTATGGACTGTACTTTACAAAATGAGTGTTACTTTCACAGAGTGGTACTAGAAGGAGGAGAATTTTCCTGAGGAGAACAAAGGTGTAAGGTGTTTCCGATAAATTTAAAATCTACATTGATACCACCATTCAGTCAGGTTCATTATAAACGTTGAAACTTTAATACTAGGATGGCTTCAGTGCTTTCATTGACCATAGAGTGCTGTCCATCAACCCATGGATCATTCAGTGGAGCAAAACAGCATTGCTAGGGCTGATCCCTGGCTGGGATTTCTGGTTGGATTGAGGTAAGAAAGGGCACCCGAGGGTGTTCTGCAAAAGTGCTGAGGGAGTGAGCAGAACGGTGCTTGCCTCTTATTACCCAGCAAAATCCTGCATGGTTGAGCAGCCCCCAACACTATTAAAACAGAAAAGAAAGGGGAAAAATGATGGGCTGTTCTTCCAAAAGGAATATTTGCTGTACACTGAAAATTGTTCGCAGTGTTTAACTGAACTATTTAAGTGTTACTTTGCCAAAGTTTTCCTCAGTGGTAAAGCAGACATCTTGAATCTCATAAAACTTTATATCTGTATAATAAACAAGAATGCCATTGATACAGTAGTTAGAATTTATGAAACTTTTCCGGTTTCCCAGCAATGCAAACTATCGCATGATAATTTATAATGGCTTGTGACAAATACTGCTGAGCAGAGAGGTGTGTGGTTACATTCAGATCAGATGGCGTCATCGGGGGAGCAATAAAAATTTCACTGACGTTGGGTTAAAAACACTGAGAACGAGAATGTGAAGCCCCAGAAAGGAGTCCAAAAAGGTGGGCTTGGAGAGAGAAAACCCGAGTGGTTTCTTGGTGGCAAGATCCCACGCTTGGTGCCTGACTTGACAGCACTATTCTGTCTACAGTTTAGATTTATAACATCTTTGTGGGGCCAACAAGGGGCATGTTTTTTCCTAATTCGGTGCACTCAGAGAAAGATTCCATTTCACTCTTATGACTTCCCTGAAGTTTAATCACAATTCAATTCTACTTAGAGATAATAGTCAAGTTTTGGGATGCTATTGGAATAAATCACATCATTTCTTTAGTGCTATTTTAAAAAATCACCTGAATTTTCACCAATTTTGAAACTTTGCTTATCGCATTGATTTTCATAGGCCCCCAAATTCACTTGAAGGAAAATCAGTCTTCCCGTAGTTTCTTGATTCTGATTGTTTCTGCAAATTTAATCCACAGTGGTTATCTAGTGACTTAGTTGGCTGCTGGAGAGCGTGTAAATTCTATTTTGTTTTTGTTTTCCTGAGAAATATTTTCTTCCTTGATCATTTCTTTCCTTCTTTTGTTCATCATGGACTTAGTTTTTTTTTTTCCCATTAAGTTTGTATTTTTTTTAACTAGAGATAAATCAAAGATTTACCATAAAATTTATATATTTTTTCATTTTCCATAGAAAGGTTTTAATTTCACATAGAATTCTTTTAGGAATGATTATTTATAGCAACTCAGAAACTTAAAGATCAACTGTATCATGTGTTTTGTTTCTTTTTTTATTTTATTGAGAACCAAATAACAATAAGACACTTTCAAAGCTGATTAATAGGACAGTTTCAATAGTTAATACCTTGTACATTGTTATCTTCTTAGTGGTGATCTACATTACAAGATACAGACAGGGCATCCTGTCCCCACGCCATTAGTACAAATCTTTCTTCTCATTGATTTAAGCAAAAATAGGTGTATCTCTATCCTAACTATCCTGTATGTATGGATACAGAATGAACCTTCCTTTGTATCCCCCTTTTTTGTTTAGTCCTGTCAGATACGGGTATTCCACAAAAGCTGCATTAAAGCACGAGTTATCTCAGTTTCTGAGTTGGATGGCTTGTTTGTATACAGTCTTGCCCCTTACAGGATAGCTTAGATTGTAGCAAAGTCCTTGTTTAATGGAAAATAGCAGGTTTTTTAAACTAAAACGTTCCTTTGTTTCCTGTACGTTTAACTGAACTCTAATATATATTTGGAAAACTGTACAACCTTCCCACTTAAGTTGATAAGATCTTGAGGATGAGCACATACATGCTAAGCATTTGACAAGCCAGTGTGTTCAGCGACCTGCGGTCTCTGATGTGACCCTTCAGCTCTGAACCTTTACCCTCAGGAGAAATGACTGTATTAACTGGCACAGATCCATTTCTAGAAATTTCAAAGTTGAGTGAAACGATCCTCTTAAAAGTCTGTCTGTGCTTTGCTTTTCATAGAGTCCATAAAACTTTTTGAAATGCAACAGAAACATACTTGCACTTCCCTTTCTCCTAAAAGAGCAGATGCCCCACTGAAACATTATCAAATTTGTCTCAGTGGCTACTGCAGAAATATCTTGTCTTTGTTTCAGATGGCTACAGTTATTAAAAGTGACACAGAGTTTTCATTCTGCAGACTGCTTATTATGCCAGGCTTTATTTTTCTTCATCTGCTCATTCCTGGGTTTGCTCTCAGGTGACTTCCCAGTACTATCTGAGCCATGTGAGGGGCACCTCCACCATGAACAGTACAATTAAAAAACTGTGGAATGGCTAAGACTAAATCCTTCTGCAGTAATTGCTGGCCGGTGTTGTTACCACCTGCAGCATCCTTGTTACTTCCCAGTAAGGTAATTATCTACTCTCTTCCCTTGGATTTTCCCCCATTAGCAGTGATTTATTTGAACAGAACCCCATGCGCTTAACAATACTACTTTTGTTATTCTGTAGCATAAGCAGACACATTTGATCATGATGAATTTTGAGTGGGACAGTGGTTCTGTGTTAGGCACCTCTGTGATTTAAAAACAGTAACCTTTAAGAAGTTTAAGGAGAAAGTTAGTTGAAAGATTACTGAATTGAATCAACATGTAAGTGGCCTCTCCAACCACACTTTTCTTTGGGGCAAGAGACTTCAGAATTGATCCAAACAACACATATGCCTTCAACCAACACACATTCTCAGCTCCTTTTCTCCAGCATCAAACTTCATAGCTGCATGCATGCTGACATGCTGCAAGCGCATACATGGGTGGAGAAGGGGCAGAAAATAAACTTAACTAATTGCAGTTGTGGTTTTCATCCAAGCTGATAATTAAGTCTACAGAAGAAACACAATTAGTGTTTGGATCAGGTTCCAGATACCTATTCATTGGGTGTTTGTAATCAATCTTGATTGTAAATCAGTGACTTGGCGATCCCTGGGACCTCCAAGGGAGGTTTGTCCTGCCATTCTGTGGTCTATTGGCCTGGGTCTAGTATCCAGGTCACTTACTGCTGTGATTCTGGTTGAAATAACTCAGCATCTTCCCAGGAATCTTAGAAAGTAGAATACACTTGTTTGAAACGCTGGTGAACTCCAGACAAACAGAGGAAAAACCTCTAAGCCCTGTTTTGGCTTCTATCCGCAGATTTGCTTTAATGTTCAAGTTCACCAAAGGGAACTTCTGCCTCCTAGTATGTCTTGCCTCCTCACCAAGCCTGGCTCTATATTGCTGCATCCCATTTGGTTCACATAGGGGCTTTGTTCTATTGTCCCTTAGCTAGTCAGAGAATGCTTGCAGAGTGGCCATGGCTTGTGGTCACGGCTGTGCCCTCAGGGTGTGCCTGCTTTGGCACATGACCTCATTTCTTCAGCCTGCCATTCCCATCTTGCAGTTGACAACCTTGAGGTTTGGGAGAGTTCATTGAATGCCTGAGTGCCTGGTCACTCCACCAAATTGTTTTCCCACCTTTGTGGCTTAAATCACACTTGGGGTGTACCTTTCAAGTGAGAGGATTCTTATGACATGTGACCAGTTTAGTTCTTATTCAAACAGCCGTTTTCTTTTCCATGAATAACTTCACATAAAAGTTTAAATAACAACTAACTAATTCTGAGGGAAGACTTAATTGCCCCACTTTGGGCTCAGATTCAGTAGGTGCTTATGAAAATTATCCAGAACAACTTCCAACCAGTTGGTGATTTTCTACTCTGTCAAGACTTGTATTATCTTAGGAATGGAATCTTGGTGGAGAAATATCTAGATTCTGCTCCCTTTGCCTGAAGGAGCTTGAAAGCACAAAGCACATATAAACACAGTTATTTGAAGCCCGACAACCAGGCAGCACATAGGCTTGATTTATATACTTGGTTAAAAGGCCACATGAGCTACCAGCTGTGTCCAGAACTTAGGCGCAGGCCCAGAAGAAAGGCGTGCCACCCATTTCCTTTATCTCAGGCAGATAGCAGGAAAGCCTCCCTCTCCCACAGCCCCCTGTTTGAGAATTGTATTTGCCACTGTTGGCTATGTAAGAGTGAAGGAGGGAAATGTTTGCTCAGGGGCTGGATTCCTGTGAGAAATGGAAGAGTGTTTTTGACAAAAAACCAGATGCTCCAAAGTATTTTGTTTTTATCTGGGTAGATACTTTGTACAAACAGCCAGGGCAGGTTGGAAGGGATTGCCTGTTGCTTTGGTGATAGTCTGGCATGTCCCCAACTGAGCTTCCAGTCCTGCCCTAGGAGGAAGATACTGAATGTTGCAAAATTCAGATTCTTACATTTCTTTAGAACAGCCGGAGAAAGCCAAGGCCAGTCAATTTAGTCACCAATCTAAGTCTTTATCTGACCCTCCAAGCCATCACAATTTCATGCTCAGGACAACTATTATGTAAGACACAAGCAATTGGGGAACTAGCCTGAAAAACATTGAAATGTGGTCAAACATTTCAGTCTTAGAAAAACATTTAAAAAAAAAAAAATGTAAGACAAGGAAATCCTAAATTTAAAGAACAAAGAACAGTGTAAAGACAAACAACCCACACACAGCTCCACAACCCTGGTGGCAGCATAGGCTAACTTGTTCTGGGCTGGGAGCGCATTGTTTTCTGACATTACTGCTGGCAGCAATGGATTGCTGGTCAGCCTTTCTTACCGTGACTGCTACTGGTCTGTCCATTCTGGGATAAACTGGGAAAGTGGACATTTATTTGTTCAATATGGTTAAAGAAAAGATGATCATAATAAGTGCAAATTTGATTGAGCTGTTCTTTATGGAGAGTGGTAGCCCATAAAAATGACAAATCTCAATTAATCTGCTAGTCCCACAGGTCCCTTCCTCCCTCCCAGAGGAGTCTGTTTGGACATCTAGTCTCACACCCACATCACAGGTGAGCATTTGTCTCCCTCTTGGGTGCTGAATTCCACAAGTCAGAGACCACATCTTCTACAGTCCAGCAGGATGCTTTGCACACACTAAGCACCTGTGTAACTTTTATAGAAATGGAAATCAGTGTAAGAAAGTAGAGAGAAGCTCAGTGTGGTGCTGTACAACCAGGTTCCCAGCATTCTGGGAAACTGAGGCAGGAGGATTAAAAGTGTGAGCCCAGCCGGGCAGTGTAGCAACTTAGGGTGCCTTTGTCTCAAAATAAAAATTGGCCAGACATGTAACTCAGGGGACAGCCCTGATTTTAATCAATAGCATGAGAAGAAGGAGTAGAGGAAGAGGAATAGAAGGAGGAAGACAGGTGAAGGCACATGCACACTACACACACACACACATACACACACACACACACACCGAGTATTTCACCAAGTAGACTGTTTACAGAAGGGAACAGGAGCAGAAAGCAGTAAAATTCAATGAAGATAAGTGAAAGGGACAATTCTGATGAATGCTCAAGCAGTTAATCACTACTCCAGTCATAGTGAAAGCCATTCAGAAAGGCTTAAAGGCAGCCACTCCCTGGATGGAGAGGTGGCGGCTACATGTCTTCTCTTAGGGAAGTTGGCCATGCCCTACTCCCATGCCACAATCTAGTAGAGGCCTTCAAACTTGCATTTTGGAAGGCCTGCCTGCTAGCGGGTACAGGCAGGACTGGATGAGCCAGCAGGTCAGCATGGAGGCCAAGCAGGCATCACGCTGGCATAGCACGCCCTCCATCTGGGGATACCCTGTGGGGGAGGCCAGGCCGAGTGCAGAGGTTTGGAACACATTTCAGCCCTGTCTCTGAGAGCCACTTCCATCAGCAGGTCTACATGGGCAGCTTCTTCCCTTCAACGGGGCAGCTTGTGGTTTTATTTTTCACTAAAGTGTGACACTAGGCTGAGAGAAGGGTGAAGTTTTCATAGCACTTGGAAGATTTTTTCTTTTTAATCCAGAAAAAAAATCTGCAT
This sequence comes from Ctenomys sociabilis, assembly GCA_004027165.1. Classification (NCBI taxonomy): domain Eukaryota; kingdom Metazoa; phylum Chordata; class Mammalia; order Rodentia; family Ctenomyidae; genus Ctenomys; species Ctenomys sociabilis. Next base: position 94,016 of record PVKA01003013.1, read on the forward strand.
TTTTCCTATTTTCTGTTCTAGTGACAATGTCTTTGTCCATGGCTATGAACATTCCCCTGTAACAAGATATGTTGGTGCCAGGCTAAGTCTTAGCTCAGTGGTAGAGTGCTTGCCTAGCATGGTTGGGGCCCGAACTCCGTCCCCACCACTTCCAAAAGACAGAAACATGTATTAACCCCATCTTCTAAGACACACTACACATTCCCTCCAGCTGCCCTACCATCCTGTGTGGTGTGTGTGCTGGTTCATTAGCAAAACATGAAGACTCCTGGTCATCAGGGGACCACGTTTGCAGCTGCATGCACAAAGGGATCTGGTGAGAATCAGGGCAGGGTTATAATTGCTTCTCTGCCGTGCGTTCCCATCTGTGAGACAGGAGTGAGGTCCCGTGGGCTGGCCTGCAATCACAAGAATGGCAGCGTGAAGGCAGCTCACACTGCCACTTTGACAGTGTCAACCAGCATCATTTGGGAAGATGACACTGGGACCAGGTTGCCTACCTCGAGGTCTGCTTGAGCAATGCTACCTCGACACAACTCGTGCTCATCTGCTCCTTCTTACCTGGAAGCAACACGGCTTTCCTTCCTCTGCTGGTCTCAGGAACACCGTGTTGATGCACTACTGTAGGTGGAAGTTTCTCATGAATACAAGACAAAAATGGTAAACAAAGCTAGGTATTACTACAGCAGGAAGTGCATCCGCAGGTTTTGTTCCTTAAAAATAAGGTCAGACTGTAAACAATAACATTGACATCCTCAGGAGGAGACACTTAGAAATATTTCAAGAGCATTGCCCATAGCCAAAGTTCAGATATTCAGCGTTGTTAGCCTACAAGAGTTTCTGCACGTTCTTATAAGAAGTTGACTGTGTTACAACTTCCTAAAAATCTAGATGGGTGGAGTTGCTGGAAAGTCTCACACAAGATATTATCGCAGTGTAAGGAATCTGATAACTTGATTATGATTTCCCCATGTGTCAGTGCTCGTAAATAGCCCATTCTTAAATAGCAAAATAGGAATCAGTAGCACCTAGGGAAGCTGGTCCTTCCTAATCAGTTTGCCCATCTCATGGCATAATGGCTTTTTCCAAGCAGAAAGAAATGCATGGAATTTGTAGCATAAATTAATGGGGGAATAGCACCTGGGCAAATAAATGTTTTTACTGATGATCCATCCCACTCTATTCTTTACTTCCTTTTGTTATAGTTTCAGGTCCTTTGACCTGGCCATTTCTTTCCACCATTTCAGGTTACCACAGAGTTCATGGTAGTGACAGAGTTGTCAGTGAGGACACCAATGAGTATTTTTGCAGGAGGGTCCTTGGAATGGTGACAGAGTTTACTCTAGTCCTTTCTCCCGGTCCCACCCTCATGAATGGTCTTTTGAGATGCAAATTACATCTGCAACTATTCAGAAGGATTCTGGGTGCTGTTTTCATTTGCAATGTTTACAGGGGAGGCTGAGGGCTCAAGAGAAAGGACTTGTTTTGGTTTTGGTGGGACCATTGTCAACCTTCATGTGTTAAATGGTTCTGTAGGATTTTCCTATTCCTGAGCAAAAGAAATCTTCCTTGGCCCTTCCTACACTTTAAACAACCCCCACCTCCTACCACTCCCAAAGATGCTGACATTGGTATCTGTGATCCAGAGCTCCACTATCTCAACTCTTCACCATGACTTTTGTCTCCTCTGGTTGACCGAAGCTGTTGGCTCAAATGCCATCCTCCTTGTGCTCTCTGGTGGCCGTTGCTCGGCCCTAATTGCACCACTCCTCTTTGACAGCACCATGCCCTGTGCACCTAAGCTCCATCTTGCTCTCCTCCCTAATTCTCGCTGCTTCTTTCTCCTCTGACACCAAAATAGAGGCTTCAGCCTGATTCTGATTCTCCCTTGACTCCTTCCTCCTAGAATAACCTTTTTTGGCCTTAGCCACTTGTCTCAAAATATCCAAATTTCTGGCTAGCCGTAGGTCTTACCTGATTTTTAGACTCAGATTTCCAGATATGTTCTAGATAATGGCGACTACCTGGATGATTGACCATGTCCTGTGAAAAGTCACACTTGACACTCTCCCATGCACGTGTTTCTTCCTCCTCTTTTTCTTTTATTGATTCCTTCACTTCCTACTTATTCAGAATTGAGACTCTGGACCATCTCCTGATTCCTGTTAGTCTCTCAAATGTTGCCATCTTATAGGTGTGTAAATTACATTTCTACAGTCTCTCTCTTGCCTTTCCTGTCACCTTTATGGTACTACTATTAGAATTCTAATTCTTTCTAACCTACTCCTCCCTTTAGCTGCTGCATTACCTTTCTAACAGGGCTTTCTTCCTTCTTCCTTCTGCTTAATAGTATCTAGAGTCTCTTATTATCTCATGGCTTTTGCCTACTGCCTCTCAGCCTCCCCAACATAGCTGCCACCTGTTGCCCAGTATTTCTTGGGGGGAGGGGCCCTGTATCAATCTAGTCACTTTGGCCACCAGCAAATTCACCTCTGCTTTCTCCAGGCCCAAGCTATGTTCAGGGTATTTCCTTCAAGGCTATGTAAAGGATCCACTCTGCATACACAGCTGCCTCCCTGCTGGAATGCTGCACAGTGTCTTAGCTTCATCTGACATGAAACTCTTCATAAAGCCATCATAATGACCACCATCCAATTAAGTGTGCTCTGTAGTCTTCTGAAATCAAGCTGATATGATATTCATGTGTCTTATGACATTGTGTATTTACTGTCACAATCATCCACATTCTTCTAACATTCACACAAAAAATGGACATTGTTTACAAAGAAACAAGCATTTCATTTATTGTTCTCACAGAGCTAGCATAATGCTTTCTATAGTATTTGCTCAGTTAGTATTTGCTGAATTGAACCAGCTTATTGACAGTCTCTCAGCGTTCTCCAGTTTGTTCATCCAGTATGAATATCAAGTCAGACCTCTGGACTAAGCTTTATCTTTCTCAGACTATAAATATGCATACTTATACTTCTTATTTATGTGATACAGTCCTCATTTTCCTGAGTAGTAGAGTCAGATTTACATTTTTCCTCTTAAAAAAGCTCTATTTTTAAAAGCCCAAGTCCCTTCATATGAGTAACTTTAGCTTAATCTCCCAAAATATGCAGCAGTAGTATGCAGCTGAGAGCTTTTCCTTTTGTCTTGCAGTTATCTCCATAATTTGTTTTGGAGTGGGAGGCAAAGAGTGTGTTAGAATTGTAGGCACATGCGCTCATTGTGGAGGACTTTCTGACATCCCCGCAGCTCTTGGGACTCGATGTCACAATTCTGTAAACTTTGTCTATTGTGTATTCATATCTGGGCTCACATCCAAACCACCTTTACATAAATTTAACACAAATCACTGAGAGCCTTCTTCCGTTCCAGCTGGCAGCTCTGGCGTACGCACATGTGAACTTCACAGCAGGCCTGCCATGGTTGATGCACACAGTGAACTTCTTCCTTCGAGAAGGTAGCCTAAGCCATGAGCTATACAGAATGGCACACATATGTCCACTCACCCCATTGGGGAAATATCAAGATGGGTCCTGGGAAAAAGTACTGTCCTGGAGAAGCAACTCAACTAGCCCGAGGGTGACTATAGGGAGCCTTCTGCAAAGAAAACGACGACACGTCCATTCAACCCTCCTGCTCACAGGTCTGCCACTGTGACAGTGTTTTGTAACCAGTTCTTAAGGTCCTTCGGCACAGTGGGCAGCGTCAGCCCAGCAGGACATGCAGAGTATGGGCAGATGCATGACTAGACCCATAAGAGCGAGTACCTCCAGCCACCACACAGGCTTTTATCTTTCTTGTCAGTTGATGCTTGTCTCTCTCTTTCTCTCTCTCACTTATTTATCTGAGATATTTCCAGGCATCTCTGTTCTCTATCTCCTTCTAGCACCCTGCATGCTCAGCAGCCCCATAGTGGAATGACTGAGATACTGAGCTTGGGTTTCCGTGATGGAAGATGAGCACCGATGTGCATCCTGCCCAGCCCCCCACTAGTTCCCCTGTACACCAGCCATGCTCAGGGTCTCTTGAGCAAGTTAGCAGTGTGGCCTTTAGGGGTGATGCCCATGTGTTCTTGTCACAACTCTGCTAGAACTCACTTGGCCTCATTAGATGTTTTCTCATCTGTGAAACAAGAGGAACAAGCTCTGTTCTCCAGGCCTTTGGAGCTTTAGTAGACAGATGATAGCTCTGCTTCTCCAGGAGAAGCCAGCTTCTGCATAACATGTTCTAGAGAAGTCTTCGATGGTTATTTAGGCTGGGCCTGATCCCTGGATCTTCACTAATTTTTCATATACACACATACATGTGCACACACACACACACTCACTCATGCATGCACACATGCATGCACTCATATACAAAGAACAGTTTTTGCTTTCTTCCTCTGGATCCAAGCTGCCATTTGATTCCTGCCTTTTTCAACCCCTGCCCTTCTTCTCTTTGTATTCTTTTCTCTCCTTTTTGGTAAACATCCCCTTATTTTTTAACTGATACATAAAAATTTATGTGCTAATGGGGTCCAGTGTAATATTTTGATACACGTGTACATTGCATAATGTTCATGATGAGCATGTCTGTCACCTTATTTATCATTTCATTACAATAAAACCATGCAGAAGCCTTTGTTGTGGCTTTTTGAGCTATACGTTGTACCATGTATCTCAGAACCTCTTATTGATCTCTAACTGCAGCTTAGCTTCCCTTTGGTCAGCCTCTCTCCATTCACACCCCAGCTTCCTGCTCTTCTCTCAGCATATTTTATGTCATGTTCTTCCCTCTTAATTGTATTAGACATGTTAGACTCGGTTTTGACCCAGTTCATTCCAAGGAGTCGTCTAGTCTCTCACCAGGAGCTAAATATCACCAGGAGCTAAATTCCTCATAGTAGAACAGCAAGCCAGAGCCACATTCTCCTTGCACATAATCAGTGAGGTTATGTGCAAGGAGAATGTGGCTCTGGCTGGTTATGTGCAAGGAGAATGTGGCTCTGGCTTGCTGTTCTACTATGAGGAATCCTGTGTCTCCTCTGTACTTGGTGGAAAAGAGGGCCTGGGCCTTGAAAGGAGAGGAGCTGCAAGGCAAGTTCGAGGTGTAATTTAATACAATATACATTCGATAACCCAAGTATTAACCTAAACTTTGATTTGATCACAAACACAAAACTAGCTTTTACCTTATCTTTTTGTTCAACAAAACATTAAATTAGATTGTAAACAATAGAAATTACATTGGAAAAAATACAAAGGAATGACAACAGGGATTTTGTTAATGAATCCCACCTCACTCTTTCTGTCTCCAAGGCAGCGAGCACTATGTAATAAGCCATGTATCTATTTGTAAAACAGCCTCAAATTAAGGAGCGTATTCAGAGTCTGTTGTAAAAATAATTTTCTGAAATTGTGGTCTATCAACAGGAGATAAGATGGCACTTTGTCGTCGCCTGCTGAAGCCCATTATGAATATTCTATTTCAGAGGCAAATCACACTGTAAATACAATGTTCAGATTCATTTATTCCCACAATAGTATTTTTTGCAAAGGTGCAATTTCATAATTTGTCTTAGCATTGATAGCACATCATCATTTCAAAGCTCTCTCTAACCACTAGTTAATTCAACACCCTTGGGAAATTGTTTATGTGTACCAGGCACATTTTACAATGAAACAGGCAAAAATCTCTGCAGACAAAGGGCTTTGCCAAAGGCTGAGCAAAGATAGGGATGTGTTTACTACTTGGTGACCTACGAGCAGCCTTAGCACATCTGGCTAGGCACTGCTGAACCATTTAAACAGATTGTGTTACCAATCAAGGTTAAAGATTCCAATTAATGATTCTGGTACAGATGGAAATGGTTGAAGAAGCATAAATGCCAAGTCCTTCAAGATGCAAATGTAAACAGGACCTGCCACAAACGAACATAATAATCATACTTTTTTCCTCTATGTGGTCCTCTTGAGCCATATTGTCATTAAAGCAAACGATCAACGGTGGGATAACATCTAAAGTTATTTAGCTAATTCCCAGCATTAATTGGAAAATGCCTTGTATTTCTAAACACCAGGACAAAAGAATTTGAACTGTCATCCCACATTATTTTTGTTATTACATCCTTCCTGAGCCTAACCTTGAGGTTTAAAATCTTCATGTTTCTTATCAATGTTGCTTTAAGGCTTTGTTTATATACCGAATATTATACAAGCCCTGAGATTGATGGTGAACATAGTTCAGAGTTAAACATTCATCATAACATACACTTAGAAAAAAATACATGTGGTCATAAATTCAGAACTCCCAGACTTGGAAGTTGGAAGAGATTCAGGCATTTTCCCAAATCTTGTTTCTCAAGACACCAAAACTCTTCATTGGAAAACTCTAACTGCTGCCTTCCATCTCATTCATTCATTCACTTACTCAGTGAGTATTTATTGTCTATCTATAATTTGCTAATTGCTCTTTTAATGGTAGATCTATGAACAATGCACATCTTCCTTGCCTTTCTAATTCTGTCCTAGAAAGGCAATGAGGAGAGATGAAGAGCGCATCTGCTTCCTCTCTGATATCTCAGTGTCAGTCCTTGCTGCCCCTCTAGCCCCTTCCAGCTTTCTCCTCCTTATTACCTCTACCTGTGGTGTCATGGTGGGCTCCCTTGGGATCTGGATCTCATTCTAAACAAGATGTATATGAAAAACATCTGGCTGAGGCAATTGTTGGCTGAGCTGCCAGTCTCTCCCCTGGCTGTTGGTGCACTCTCCTCAGCCCTCCGCTGGCGCTGCAGCCCCCAGGCAAGCCATGTGCATCCCATGTTCATTCCACCGCTGAACCTTGAATGTGGGGCCAGCTTTTCTGCACAGCCTATGCTCTCTGCATGTCCTCCCTTCAAATCTTGTCCTCCTTGCCTGTGCACAGGCAACCCCTTCCTTCCCCAGGCCACTATAAGCCCCTTGTTCTTGATAACAGGACTCATGTCTTACTAGGGACCCCATAGTCTACTGCTGCCTTTTGGCACTGGTTTGTCTTGGCAGTCATTTACTGACACTTTGAGAGGCAAAAATTCTACAGAAATGATAAAAAGTGACTAGGAAATCTTTTCTTCTAAGATCCAAAACTAATATTTATTCAACAAATATGAGTAACTAAATGAGCAGAATGCTTATTTTCCCATTTTATCTCCATCCTTCACAAATGACCCTACTTATTTCCTAAAGGTGACCAATGGCAGTAGAAACAGAAAGAAAGACATATCCTCAAGGGACATGGAAGAACTTGATCAATGATGGCATTTGAGTAGAGACAGAGATGGGGTGTTGGATATTATGTGTGCATGGCCATTTTCAGGTCTGGTACAACAAGTACTAGGTATTACATGAGTAATAAATAAGGCAAGACAGCAGGTTGTATTTCAGGCGTTCTGTGATGTTTCTTGAGTGGTGGTGATGCTGCACATAGCTGCCTGCACTGAGTTACAGACTTGGGACTGACGTAGAAATTGATAGCACTTTTTAGAGCAGGATTTAAAGAAAGAAGAGAAACTAGATGGAAAATACCAAGCTCCTGGGTGTTCAAAGGAAAATTGAAGAAGTGCCAGAGTTAGAAGAGTGTCTGTCTGTGGTGTCTGTGGTGAGCCTTTCTTTCTTTTTCTTTCTTTCTTTCTTTCTTTCTTTCTTTCTTTCTTTCTTTCTTTCTTTCTTTCTTTCTTTCTTTTCTTTCTCTTTCTTTCTGTAGTCACTTTTTATCATTTCTGTAGAATTTTTGCCTCTCAAAGTGTCAGTAAATGACTGCCAAGACAAACCAGTGCCAAAAGGCAGCAGTAGACTATGGGGTCCCTAGTAAGACATGAGTCCTGTTACCAAGAACATGGGGCTTATAGTGGCCTTGGATATAGGGTCTTATTTCACAGCTCAGACTCATAGTGATCCTCCTATTTCTAGTCTCCCCAGCACTGGGATTACAGGCGTGTGTCGCCATGCCTGGACTTGGTGGCTGACTCAGTGCGACCAGGGAAGGAGGATCAAACCCTGACCCCTCTGCTTGCCTAACCAGGTGCTTAGTCTGCTGAGCTATCTCGCCGGCCCTCATGGTGAGAATTTCAAAAAGAAGGATGAGGGTCATAGTATCAGATTCTAGAAAGAAATACAAGAAATTTTGTACTAGGAGATTCAGCAGTTGGACCAGTTGAGAAAGTATCTTGCCCAGGTCTTAGGTGAGGCATCCTCAGACAAGAGGCCTGTGAAGAAACATGGACCATGTGTACAAGTCCCCTGACTCCCTTTTGGATCTGAAAGAAATACACACAGAACGTTCTTTTACTTCCAAAACAAGATGATCAAGTTTAGTGTTGATAAGACAATTTCAGTCTTATAGGAAGGAGTAGGTCAGAACTGACTTGCCAAACATGTTACAAAACCACACCAAGAAAGACTTGTTGATTAGTAGTGGTCATCTGTAGCACACTGGAGAAAAACGCCTTGAAAAGCAGTAGCCTAACAGATTGTGTTGTCTGCTGTGGGCCTGAGGAGAAACTGGAAGCCCAAGTACCTCAGGTCCACTATCTCCAACCCACAGGCAGAAGTGGCCTCTTTGGAAACAGGTTAAGCACAGAATGACAGAAAAGAGCTTGATTTAGAACAAATGTTTTTGTATATTCATTATGGACATTTTTCTCTTAAACATGGAAAATGCTCAAGAAAATATGTGTTACTAGCTTCTCGGCATTTTGGCTAAGATCAAGTGAAAATACATGTTGCCAGAAATTTTAAAATTGCATTGTTGTCTAAGACCAGTAATGATTATTTAGGCTTATTTCACTTTAAATGAAATCTGAAATATAAGAGGTGATTAAAAAGTAAGGTGAATGTTTATTGTCTTTAATCCCCCCATAACATCTGGCCCCCCACTTTCCCATAAGCACATCCACCCTCCCTCTCTGAGGCTACTCTGAAAGTCCTGTTTCTGACTGTCTTTCTGAGGTGTGATGAAAACACGGGGCCTGCCCTGCTGAGTGTCACCCCCTGGGAAGGCTGCCACTGAAAGCATTAGGCCCGCCTTTTTCAGTGGGTCTGGCACCATGTGGGCTCTTCCCCTAAGTCCCAGTAAGGGTGGAAGGTTACCTTGAGTCATTTGAGAACATTGACTCAGGGCATCAACACAGCCAGCGTAGTGGGACTGAAGATACTGATGAAAGAGCACTTCTGCAGCTGTTTCAGAAAGCGATCAGAATGCTGGGAGAAATGTATTGAAAATGAGGGGGGAATATTTTGAGGGAGATTAATTGCACTGTGTTTTATTGTATGAAGGTTTTGAATTTAAGCACTCAGTGTACTTTGGATCACATCTTATATGTATTCCACAGAATCATTTCTAAAACACTTGTAAAAATCATTGTCATTTTAAAATTTCTAAACAAACATTTCTCCGTGCTTTGGGAATCTCTTACTTAGTTCCCGATAAGCACCTGTGGAAGACGTACACACTCCTGAGACTGCCTGCATGGGAGGGTCCATGCAGTGTATTTTTCCTTTGCATAAATATTTGAAAACTACAAGAAAATAAATCAGTCATAATTGTACCACTCAAAGATAACAACTACTTATATTTTGATATACAGGGTCTTATTCTGCTTATTTTCTTTGTATTTGGATATATTTTTTAAAAATTGAGATTATCCCCACAAGCAGCTTTTTTCCCTATCATTATCTCTTAAAATTATGTTTTAAGCACTATTCGAGGCTTATAAATAGTTTGTAATATTAGTAAATCACATTTTCTTTCCAAAGTAATAATTTTTGTTCAGCATTCTGAGAATATTTTGAATGTTTTCAGATACCCAGAAGTATAAATAATTGCAAGTAATGAACATCTGTGCGATCCTTATGTTAGGGGACTTCTATAGGAGAGATTTCTTGTCCTAAACTGCATTTGGACTCTTGATGCACCTTACCAATTTGCTTTGATGGGTAACACATGGGGTTGGAGAGGCTGGTGATGTGTATATGAAAACTACTTTATTTCCAAAGAAATGAATAGGATTTGCTACAACAAAAGTATATTTAAATCAAGAATGAACACACTTTCTGAAATGAGCCAGACTGTCAATACTGTGGGCTTGTAGGCAAAATAGTCTCTATGTCAACTGCTCAATTCCTACATTATGATATAAGGATAGCCTTAAGCCATAGGCAAATAAAGGAGCATGGCTGTGTTGCAATAAAACTTTATCTATAGATGACAGGCAGGCAGTCAGGTTTGGTCTGACTTCTGACCTAACTGAAACTTCTGGTGGTGGTTTGGGAAATACCTGAATTTGTGAGTATCCAGAATTGGAGGGTCACGTTTGCAATGTTCCCTTTATAAATATTTGATCATGTGAGATCCTGTTATAGTTCAGGGAAAGGATTAAACCTGGTTTTGTTGCAAAGCAATTTGGAAGCTAAGCATGGAAGCTATGAATGAGCCAGTTGTTTCGACTTATGTAGAGGACAGAAAAGTCTAGAAGGCTTCTTTCTGCCTCTGGAAGGCAATGGCAGGTCTGCCCTGAGTCTTTTCTCCATTTGCTTTCTTGAGAAATAAGCCCTGTTTTCCACAAAGTAGCCACATCCAGGTATGCAAGTGAATCTCATCCAATATTGATTCAGTCAAAACCTGAACTACTCATTAATTCAATCATTGCTACACAATTCCTAGGAAAACAAAGCTTGGAGCTGGAAGGAAAACAAAATCTTCTGGAAAAGAACTTTATTCTCACGTAAGCTTCTCCACGGGAGCTGCTTTTCCCAGATGTTAAGTGTACAACTGCTTTTCCTTAGGCGACCCTTTATAGAGCAGCTAAACTCCACGTTGACTACCTTTAATGTACATATAAAGCACAAAGGAAATACAATGAGCATAGTTTCCTAAGTCATACTACCATGCTGTCAGTAATTGACAATTATCTGTCAAGGAAACAAGTAAAGGGACCACAGGCATAAAATATGTTTTGCCATATTGTGTGAGTGGTTTAGTGCTTGCTTAACCAACCCCTTGTACCCTTACTGCTTCCAAAGATGCTTTGAATTCAGGATCTGTGTCAACATAGAAGCTGAAGAAAGTTCTTTTTATCAACTGCTGGATCTTACATCCATGTATGGGCACACATGTCCACACATACACACATGTGCACACACAAACATACACACCCACACACATTCTGCTGACCCTAAAATCCAAAGGCAGCTGCTTTAGTAAACACTGCATTTAAGTCCAGCAGTGATTTTTATGCTCACTGTTCCTGCCTCTTTTATTTACATTGGAGAAGCAAAGTGAACTCCATGCACACAGCTCTGCCAATAATAAGCTGTCGGGTTCACGGGTTAGCTGGAGCAAGTAACAGAGAGTTGGGAAAAGTGAAGCAGCAGTTTGCCTACACACATGCGCACACACGTGACACCACAATTAAATTTTTGATTGGAAACAAGTTTTCTACTGCAAGGCCTCAAATTTGTTTCCATCATCATAAGCTTTCAGGCATCCTGCAATTTTTAAAAAATGTATAGAATGTATACACACACTCATTCTGTTTGGCAGCTAGCAGAGAAGAGAATGCCAGATTTGCACTCTGACCTACTTGGTGGATGGAGTCACTGGAGACCGCACAGTGAGGGCCTTATTGAGAGCTGGATTTTGTAGATTCCCAGGAGGATGACCCCTCTCCTTGCTGACCTCACGTTCTCCTCAGCCCTGCAGTGCTTCCTGCTGTCGTCTGTTCCACTATGAATCTTCCTTTCTGTAGTCCTCCAGAGGTGCTCTGAGTCCCTCTGGGTTATTCTTAGGGGTGGGACTGGGACCATAAGGTCAACTTTCCAGTTCTCATATGCTGTGATAAACCTGCTAATTCTCAAAGAATATTATTTTTCTGGAATATCCCAGTTCAAAGTTTGCAATTATAACTTGAAAAGGACAGATTTTTTTTCTTTTTTAATTTGGTACAGGGTCTTGCTATGCAGCTCAGACTCATAGTGATCCTTCTGTCTCAGCCACCCCAGTGCAGGGATTACAGGTATGTGTCACCATGCCTGGTTTCAGTGTCTGGCCAGCACAGTATGTGGTACCAGGGATCTAACCTGGTTCCCGCTTGCTAGACAGGTGCTTAGACTGCTGAGCTATCTTGCCAGCCCCCCAGTTTTTTTAATGGTGCTAGCAGATTTTATATCTTTGTACACATGCAGTTGAGTACACTCTCATAGTTGTTGCCCACCTAAATATATGGCAGCAGATCTTCAGCACTGAGCTCCTGGAGGGTCCCGCTCCTCCTGTATTTGCTGTTCTTGGGTGCTATGGATGGCCCAGTGCCATATTATACAGCACTCTCCTGTAGCCTTCCAGACATGCTAGCACAAGGTGTTCCACTGCAATTATTCTTCAGTTCCAGAGAGTGCACTGAGTGTATACCCTATAGATGCTTTTGCTTTTTGAGTTTTGTTACTTATGCTGAAGGTGTGTGCTTGTCTACTCTGTTTCTGCTCTGGTGATGAATGGGCTCTGAGAGGAGAGTCATCTGAGAAGAGAGCCTTGCATGACTGTGAAGACTCAAGATTATTGAGTGCCCATTGCATGGCCACTGGTTTAGTTGGAGTCATTTTCGTTTAACTCTCCAAGGAATGTGAAAGACATGGATAGTGTCAAAGCTAGGTTTAAATTTGTGATAGCACTTGAATGGGTACTAAGGGACAATCACTGTGCCTCGGGATTTCAGCACCCTGGGTGCTAAAGAGCAGGGTGACAGGGAGTGACCACAGGAAATGAATGAAGGAATGGTTTCACAGAGTAGGGTAGCAAGGGCTGCCTGAGGAGCCATGGAAGGCAGATGGCTTCCCAGGTTGTTGCCTGGCGGCGTTTGATTTCTTTGCCTGACTTCTTAGCTTCATGCCTTTGCCACAGTAATGCTGTAGTACTTCTATGGGAGAGGATCTGTTGAAAAGAAAATAGTAAATGAGTGAGAGAAGAGGCACTAGAGACCAAACTAGAAGGAATTTTAATGAGAACGTGTTATGGATCTACTCTGAAACTAATCACTATGATGTGTCTCAGTTATTTTCAACTATTTAGCCTTTGATTGAGTGTTAATCAAATTAAATTTAGTTATTTCCAAAGAACAGTGAAGTACCACACAGGAAATTCTTGCTTTCTCATTCCATTGAATCCCCATTTATATCTTGAAGGAAAAAACAGATTACCAAGATTTAGAAAAACTCAAATCTTCACTTTTTTCTTTTCTATCATTGTACAAATATTACCTAATGTTATTCTGGACAATATTTTGTACATATTTGATAGTATTTTGCACATTATATGTCACTAGCATAGTGGTAGTGGGTAGGGAAAGATGAATAATTCCTCGTTTATTGTCCTTGAAGTGGCTACAGTTAGTGGGGGCTTCAGGACTTACCAACAAATATTTTCCAACTTAACCTGCAGACTGTAAGCATTGACCCCATTGGGTTTTTTTTTCCCTGTTAAAACAAAATAAAGCCCTAATCATTGTCAGCTGCAAATTAAATCAGGTAGAGTTTAACCTTGAAACTTACACTGAGTCTGTTAGTATCTACAGGGTGTGAAATGGAAAGACAAAGAACTGTATCATAACCCCTGGAGATTTAGAAATGTGTCATCTATTTTAGAAGATAGGGCTTATACAAATAATGAGGTAGCATATGGAAGGAGACAATCTTTGAGTGCCCACTGAGCAATACTCGCAATTCTGAGTGTAATAAACATTGCAGGCTGGGGCTGTAGTTTAGTGGCAGAGCACTTGCCTACCATGTACAAAAGCCTGTGTTCAATGGTCGGCACTACAAGGGTGTGGGAAGAGGGGCAAGTTGCCTAGATAAGACCTACACAGGACAAGTCTTTCTAAAATCTATTTTGTACACTGTGGTCTCTTTGTCCAGTTACGAAAGGTGAAAAAAAAGATAAGCTTTGATGTCTCCCTTAATTAACCCTTACATGATCAGGTTCAAAGACAGGTGTGACCGACTTGAAAGGAACGCAGAATATGTGACTTTTGGGGGACAGAATTTGCCCACATTTGGTGGTTTTTAATGAATCACACAGGGAGGATTAGCTGTCCTAGATAAAGATTACCCAGGTTATAAAATAAGAGCTATAATTCTAGTATTGCAAAGTTGACCCCGAAAAGAAGCATAACCAGTAGTTTTATGTGGAATAATGTCTCCAACTAATAAATGATTTTATGTGTTTTTTCTCAAAAATAAGCCACTTACTAGCCATAAGAGTAAACCAGTCTTGTTACGGGTTGTTACTCTGATTTCCAAACTTTGAGTCCCTATGTTGGGCAGAGCACCTCTCTTGTGCCACTTCTTGAATAGAAGTCCGATCTGCTCATCCTGCTGGGTTTCCCCAGACCCCTCCTCTGAGGTACAAGTACTCCTTAGCATCTGTGTGGCCATCAGGCTCCTGGCAAGATGCCTGGCACTGTGGATACCTGGTCACAGGGCCTTCAGGAGGATGTCTGACTTACAAGGTGCTCATGGCTGGGAATGGGGGAGAAGGGCCCTTAGCCAGGGGCTGCCTTTTGATCGAGGCGGGGCCCACAACCTCAGAGGAAATCTTTCCTGTTTACAGACTTCTGTGCTTTGAAAATCCTTGGCAGGCTGTGGGCCAGGCTCTTAGCACTGGGCAGAGAGGCCAAACAGGATGAGCCCAGGATGGAAACTGCATATCATAGGAGCCCAGAAGGACAGGAAGTAGCCACGTTAGAGGAGCTCTTGATTAAAAGTATAATTGGAAGGTTTATGTTGGGTGGGGAGAGGATAATGACATTAAAACATGTCTAGTTTTTGTGCATATTTTCTGTAATAAATTCATTAATCTACTTTTCTTCTTCTGGTTATGCTTCCTGTGTCACATTATTCTCCACTTTGGGGAAATCTGGAATATTTTTTTCTGTAGAGAAACTCTGTGCCACTTGAAGGAAAGAAACAATCTGAACTTTATTCATTTCATATTTTCTTCCTATCTTTCCTTGTCCCTCTATTTTTTTTCTTCTATTTATAGAAAATAAAAGCTAGAAAACAAATCTTACCTTTTGTATAATTAACTATCCTAAAACTAATAATTAGAAGATTGGAAATAAGAAAGATTGACGTTCCTATTTGCTATGCCTTTTGTACACTTAGTCCCCAAGAATGATATTAGTGAACCTCTCTGAAAGGCCTTACTATGAAAGCAACACTTTTTCTTACTTCAAAATTATTATTCTTATTCTTTTTCTTCTTACTATTATTATTTTGGTGGTGCAGGTGATGCTGTTCAAATTTCACTTGTGAAATGAGGATTTCCACAAAATATTTCATTTCATTTTGCTTCATTTTGTGTGTTGGGGCGCGGCCCCGGAGTGCCCCTCAGCCAACCACAACCACTGAGCTATCCCCGTGGCCCCATCCCTGTAATTTCTTAATGCCCCTCTTGGCACCGCAGCTGCGCATGATCAGCTGAGCCCCTGGCTCTGCATCCATCCTCCTGGGTGAGCCCTGCTCCTCTGTTTCTAGAAAGAAGTCAGCGGTAGCATGCTCTATCGCTGTAGGCCTGTGCCAACTGGAGAATAAATTGTCGTGACCAGGTGGCTCAGCGTTGCAGAAAATGTGTCAGCACAGAATTCCGCATCAGCCTCCTTGCCTTCCACCCAGCAGGTGATATTTATGGCCTGTGTACAAGGTGCTCACATACAGCATTTTAAGGAGGTTTGTAACTTTTGTACTCTGTCAATCCAGTTTATTTATTATATGGAAGTCCCACTCCAAAGGTCAGCCTCGTTCTACTTATCTCCCAAACTTTAGACATAGGCTGAAGGATAATTTTGAGTATGATTTTAGGACATAGGAATGAAACAGAAAGACTTTTAGACCTTCCTGATTTAGTGCCTCTTGGGTATCTTGAACAGTCTGGTCTCTTTTTTATTCCAGTGATAGAATCTTTGTGTTCCTTTTTGTGCAGACAACCTCTTGCTTGAGGACTTTGCTCAACTCATTTGGAGAAGAGAATATGCAGAAGCCCCAGGGAAAGGCAGGCAGTCAGCAGGAAGGCCAGGCTGTGGACATACTGTGAAGGGCTGTAGCAGCTACCTGTTGGATGCATGTATTAGTCAGCTTTCTGTTACTGTAACAAAGACTTTAGGTAATCATCTTATAAAGATAGAAGGTTTGCTTTTGCTCATCACTGCATGATTTCTATCCATAGTTTGTTGCCCTTTTGTTTTGGGGCTTTGTAAGGCAGCCTATCACAGCAAAGAGTGCCTGGTGGGTCAGTCACTCACCTCATGGCTGGATCCTAAGAGAGAGAAAAAGAAAGAGTCTGGGATTCCACAATGACAATACTGTCATTGTAAGGTGGGACATTCCAGATGCAAATTGTAGCAATGCCTTGTCTTTAAAAGAAGTAAAGAGCACTTGATAAGTTAGAGATTAGTTGGGAGAAGCAGGATGACCCAGTGATTCCTGAAAGAACCTCTTGTTTCAACAAAACTGGGACCTACTCAAGATTCTCACTGTGCATATCCCTCAGAATCCAGTCCAGTGGCAATTTTTAAAAAAATTATCTAGACTTGACCCTCAGCCAGACATCCTGGACTTGAGTCCTGAGACGGTTGGCTTCAGCAGGGATCAGAGACAATGCTGGTGTGTGGAACTCGAGACGTCAGCAGCCAGGTGTTGGGACCCATACCTGGTACGGTGCGTGTCAACTGTGGGACTGATGGGACCCTGACTGGGGGATCTGGTGGCTCTGAGGAAGGGAAGGGGATAGTGTAGATTCAGCCCCTCCTCCAGCAAAAGTATGGTACGGGTTTCAGAGCCATGACTTTGAGGTCAGGCAGAGCAGACTCAGAGCAGAGCAGCTCGCTGTGAGACCTTGGGCATTGTGACCTCACACAGCCTCACTGCTTTCCCTTAGAGAGTGGAACTTAAAAATAACACAAAGCTTATGGTGCTGTTGAAATCCTAAATGTGATTATGTAGCAAAAGTACCTAGGAAAGTTCCTGGCACAGTGAATACCTCAACAAGTAGGAGGTAGTAGCAGTAGTACTTGGGATTGGTGACAGGGAGTGTTGTGATTTGTGGGAAAAATATGGAATTTACATTCTGGCACTATTCCAGGTAGACTTGGAACAATTTTCCAGCTGTAACTGTTGTGGTGTTGACTGTGTGTGGTGGTCTGTGTGTAAATATAATATCTAATCCTCACATGTTCCCTGCAAGATAGGATCATCTTCATTCTTTGGGAGAGCAAACAAAGAATCAAAAGATTAAAAGATCTGCCTAAGAATATAGAACTTGACATGGTGGAACCAGTGCCTGAAAACAGGACTTTCCACTGCCAACACCACCCCACCACCACGGCCAGTGCAATGCCCAGCCGGCCAAGAGGGGATTACGGAGCCCCAGCCTGCATGACAGGCACTATTGTAGTGCTTTCCAGGAAGTGACAAGCACTTGGAGGCCTTGAGAACTCAGGCACTATATACAGTGAGGACATTAAATGGGGCCTTCGACACCAAGGCTGGAAATTCAGGAGCATTTCTCAGGGCACAGGGTAGCCATGGCAAATGGAGCAGGGGTGCACAAGGCACGAGCCAACCAAATGTGTGTGTGGCTTGTCCTTCACATCTGCCTTCAGCGAGTGAGCCCCAGAGGGGCAGGGACCACACAGGTCCTCCTGCATCTCTGATTGCCCCTTGGGGAGTGCCAGGTCACCCATGGTAGTAGAATAAGTTTTCTGTGACTTTCACATGTTGCTCCTAGGACCAGTGCTGAAAAATATCATGTTCTCTTGTAATTTCCCTTTCTCTAACTGGAGCAATATTCCCAGGGGATGCCGAGCTCTTGGAAACCTGCTTGGCTCTATAGTGGTATATGTTCCTGCCTGCCAGTGTGAGCAAGATTAACAGGAGAACTCAATTCTGGCTGTGAGCTAAAGGCAAGGACTGTATTATCAACAGAAAACGTGACATTCATTTTCAGAGGATAACATAATTCCAAGACTTTTTTCCTTCAGCATCTAAGAGTCTGATTTCCTAGGGCTTGTGGACATCGCTCCTCTAGCTGCAGGATCCCACCTAATCAACAAGGAAGGGAAGTCCTGTGAATCCTGTTCTTTGAGTCCCCCTCAAAGCTTTGGAGGAAACATAGGTTCTTCAGAACAGTTGTTCTTTGATCCTTAACACATCAGGTTAGAAGCAAAATTTCAGAGGCCGCAGAAATGTTCCAGAATCTGTATATTCTATCAATATCTACTGAAATAAGAATTCACAGCAAATGGCTGCAAGGGAAGCCTTTAGTGCTCCCAAGGGTGTGCCTTCTCCTAATGGGGCGCGTGGCCTATGGCCGTGCTGCATTTGCCACCAATTACGTGGCATCAGTAAGATGGATCTGTGTTTAGGGTTTGGTCCGCATTACAGCTTGTGTTGGTGTCCAATTTGTGATTTGTAATCAATTTGTGGAGCATTTGAAGTGCTGAATGAAAATGTTTTTCTTTGTTTAAATTGGATTATTAAGACTGAAATGCTAAGCCTGTCTGGGCTTGGTGGTCCAGGACCTTACAAAGGACTCACTGACAGCTGCCTAAACCAGCTAGGTGCAGAGCCTTTCGGCACACAGCTATCAAGCATCCGTGCCCCCTCTTCAACTGTAAGATCAGAAGGAGCACCCATGCCTCCACTGGGGCAGCTCTTGCTCCTGATCAACCCTCCCAATTACTCTGTCTATATCCAGAACTCCTGTCCTTTTCTCATCAAAGAAAAAGTCAATTCTGAGCATTGCTGATGGCTTTGGGCTGGTTGGGTGTAAGGAGCAGGCATTAGATGAAAAGAATCCTTTTTTGTAAATCCACTTAAAGTAACTCAAAGAAAAGGAGATCATGGAGTTCCAGAACAATCGAACTTGTTAGTGAGATCAGGGGACCAGGAGGCAGCTGACTTCAGACAGACCTTCCTGCCTGGCTAGTGGTTCTTTCCCTCGCTGAAATGCCTAAGGGTTCAGGAGAAGAGAAAAAAGTGTTTCTCAAATTTAAGGAATAGGGCTGGGGATATAGCTCAGTGGCACAGCACCCACCTGGCAAGTGTAAGGTCCCAAGTTTGATTCCTAATACAAAATATATATATATATATATATATATATATATATATATATATATATATATATATATTAAGGAATATATTCCTAAGAACATTCAGTGTTGAAAATCATTTTTATTATAATCCTACTTACTATGTACACATGAAAATTCACTCAGACCTTATTTATCTTTGTATTCCCATAAAACAAATAAAGCAGTGTGAATTTGCACACTGAACCCAACACAGCTACCAGACCCAAATCCCTAGATCATATGGCTGATTTGGTATAATGAGAGGGATTTGATAGAAACAAAATTCCTGTTGAGTAACTTTACTTATTGTTAACTTAATTCCTTGAGTATTAGCAGAATAAACACCCTTTTCGCCATTATCATTGTTTTTGCTTTCTCTCATAATTTAATTTATTTTAGCTACTGACAAACCCACTGATTTTTGGTGGATCCCCAACATAAAACATTGGGGGTCAAACCTTGTAATGCAGAGTTCTTCGCTGCATAGTGGTGTCTCCGGTTGTTACTCACGTACACTGTTTGTAAGTTTCACAGCACTGTTTGTAAAAGATAATCCAAATGAAAATTTAAGCGTGCTCAATTGTCTTGTAGCTGCCAGGCACTTGTGTGCCCAGCTTAAAAAAGTTCACGTCTTGTACATGGAATTGAGGTACATCAGCAGCTCTGGACCACGGCAGAACCAGGGCTCCACACTGCTGCTCGTGCATCGGGCTGTGGCATTAATGGAAGGGCCTTAGAGGTCCTCCGTGCAGTTTCCTCAGGCTGCAGGCTGGGAAACAAAGGCTGGGAGCAGCTGGTGGGTTTCTGTCATTTGCTTGTGTAGAGGCAGTTGGTCTAGAGCCCTGTGCCCCAGCTTCCTGACCAAGGTCATGCCAACACAGCTGTGTGCTTCACGGGAGCGGCCAGCCTCATGGTACACAGAACTGGCAGCAGTGGCTTTGAGGAAATGGCACTCGTTCAGAGCCATTGTTACTGCTCAGGTACAAAGTGGAGATGGGTTCTCTAGCTTCATTTATGCACAGGGAGCCCTTTAGGATTTCACGGGAATGGCCTTAGTCCTTTTCTTCCTCATTACTGTTCAGATCCTCTAATGGCCCCTTTGTACCTCTCAGCATGGGGATTAGACATAGGTTTGGCTGAAGCATTACGCTGTAAAGACAGCCACTCTGTGAAGGGGAATGACATGCATTAGTAGGAAGCCAAGTGCCTTTCTCATATCCTAAGAGCTTTCCCAGCCCAACACTCACTCAGGCTGTGGAAAAATACCAGGACCTTTCACCATATAAAACCATGCGCATGTAAAGATCTTATATGGTAAAGGAAATCACGGCCTTTAATTTGCGATTACAAAGCCCACAAATTCCATTTAAATGAATTTGTTCATACGTGGTATTGTTTAGTGCTAATGTGAAAGAAAAGGGATATACTTCATTGGTATTACTGGCTTCTTTGAGTTGTCCCAGAGTAAGTTCTAGATAAAAGCATGATTCAGGTTATGATTTTGGAGAAACAAAAAGAGTGCGTACCAAGTATATAAGCATGAAATCCACACATTCACAAAAGTTACAGGGCCACAGTATAGCGCTGGTGCCGCATACTTTATTCTATTTATTTGAATTTATTGTTTAATTGATACATTGACCCATGAAGTTTAGACATATTAATGTCATGTTTGGGGCTATACATACAAATAATATAAATATATTTAGACCAGGTTAAACATCAATCTCTTCAAACTTTTATCCTTTCTTTATGATAAAAAAAAATCCCCAGCTTTTTGAAAAGTATAGTTCACTATTATTTGTAGTCATCACACAGTGCCGTAGCACATCAGAGCCCCTTGCCCATGTCTAACCATAATGTAAGTGCCTACTCATTGATTGGTTGTCTCCACCTGACTTCATACCCCTTTCTTTGGTCCCTGATGACTGTTGTTCTATTCTTTTTTTTTTTTTTTCTGGATATGGAGCTTTATATTTTTGCTTTGTTTTTCTTTTTTTTTAATTTTTTTTCCATTTATTTTTATTTTATTAAAATACAAATGTTAATCAGACAGTTTCAAAACACCTTAACCATACAGAGTCGATGAATTAATACATTGCAAACTGTTTTCATAACGTTTTGGTATTGTACAAGGTGCATACATGATATTATATTTACAGGTTTTTTTATAGCTGAATTATATCATAAATTCAATAATTATTTACCTAGTGGATGACCATAGCACTAAAAGCCGACATAATATCCTGTCCAACCACCATTAGTGCAGATCTTGCCTCTCATAGAATTATGTAGAAGCACAGCGTTATCTATCCCAACTGTACTGTCTATACATACACATCATGATTTTTTCTTTCTACAACCCTTCCTGTGTCTACACCTGTCAAAAGTGGGCACTCCATTGACATTCAACTACTTTAGGTGCTTGAACTCGACACCACAATCCAACACAGTCCAGCATTCTGCAACCATAGGGAGTTATTCAAAGAAATTGTCGACCATATCCATTTACAGCTCAGCTTAATATTATGGGCTCATGATGTATACTTCATTTTTATACTTTTATACTT
>PVKA01003014.1:0-46049 GCA_004027165.1 Ctenomys sociabilis
AGAAATGATTTTTGTGCATTCTATTATGTATTTAGAAAAGTCAGAAATGGTTACTTTTTTCATTGATATTGGTGACAGCATCTATGAGGTTTTGTTCAGTTGAAATGAAATCTGTCTTGGTAGTGTTGACTTTTTTCCAACTAGTTAATTTCCCATTAATCTATGTCAACGGTTTCTTTTAAATGCAAATAAATAAATTTTAAAATACCATTATTGAATTATTCAGTGTAAAAATCCTTAAAATAAGAACTCACCTGTTTAAAAGAAGCTACATATCTGTCATTTCTCTGCAGATTAGTTTAGCATGGTTTAGGGTGGGTTGACTTTGCCTTGTTTTAAGCATTAGTAGCTAACTTATTATCTTCACCACACACAGCAAATAATGCCGCCTGGTGCAGTGGGTTGATGGAAAGTAGCAAAGTTCCTACCTACTTCATAGATGTTAAATTTCAGACACATGGTGTACTTGAGCACATTTTGCTGGGTTAAAAGAACCTGGCTTTTTCTTATACATCTGTTCAGTTCAGATTGCAATCTCAGCTATATTTCAACAGATTGCTTGCAGACATGTCCTGTTACCTTCTTTGTGTAGATAATGCTTTATTGGCCAAAGAACAACAGCCCTTTTTGTTTTCTGGCAGCAAGAGAACATTTTAAATCAAAACTAATTTCTTCTGTGTTCCAGGTGAAGGAATAAAGTAACAGTCTTATAAGCCACCTACCTATATTTCTTTCTTTCTAGATTTGCTGTAATTCCCAGTAGCAAAATGGGGAGTTATAAATGATAATTTGCTATAAACCTTGGACTTCCTACATTATAGAACATTTCACTTCTGTTGTTTCATTTGATCTGTATAACCCTATAACACTGAGGATGATGTTAGCCACATGAGTGCAGTATCTAGAATAGCTCCTATGTCCCCTCTTCCCTCCAAAATGTCACCTTGCTGAGGTCCACTGCTCACCAGTTACTCCTACATTCTGCTGCTGTTTCTGACTCCTTATTCCCCTTTTTTTCAGTTGTACAGTGACCTTCTGTTGCATTGAACCATATGAAATTACTACTCTTTGTAGGTTAAAAAAACACTGCTGGAAATTTTGAGTGGTGTAACCTAATAACACTCCATGTCCTGTACATTTGTGTTTATTGTTTATTGTTTGTCTGCACCCTACCTGCACCCCTGGTAGAATGTGAGCTCCATAGAGCAGTGGCGTACACACAGCAAATAATGCCGCCTGGTGCAGTGGGTTGATGGAAAGTAGCAAAGTTCCTACCTACTTCATAGATGTTAAATTTCAGACACATGGTGTACTTGAGCACCATGTGTGGGTACAGTGGCACACACCTGTATTGCCAACTACTTAGGAGGCTGAGACATGATAATTGCAAGTCCAAGGCCATCCTGGGCTATGTAGTGCAACTCTTAAAATGAAATTTAAAGACAGATGAAGATGCAGCTCAGTGTTCCCTG
Source organism: Ctenomys sociabilis (assembly GCA_004027165.1). Classification (NCBI taxonomy): domain Eukaryota; kingdom Metazoa; phylum Chordata; class Mammalia; order Rodentia; family Ctenomyidae; genus Ctenomys; species Ctenomys sociabilis. The sequence goes on from PVKA01003014.1 coordinate 1,473, forward strand.
GGTTCAGTTTCCAGTGCAGTAGCAGAAAAGAAACAAGTGGAGGGAAGGGGAGATGAAGAAAGGATAGAGGAGAGAGAAAGAAGAGGAAAGAAAAAAAAAAAAAAAGAATGTAAACTCCATAGAAGAAAGCAGTCTTATTCACTTGGTACCTAGAGAATAGTAGGTGCTTACAGGGCTGTAGGAGCTCATGTGATTGTTGTCAAATAAGGGAGAGCTAAGAGTTCTGGCCTGGCTCTAAGTTATACTGTCCTGCTTACTAAATATGTGACAGCAAGTTACTCAGTTTTGGAGCTTAGTTTTGGTAATGCTGTCTGCTTCACAGGCTCATTGAAAGGATTAATGAGCTGTGACAGTTCAGGGGAAACCAGAGAGTGGCCTAGCTCTTAGTACATGCATATCCTCATTAGCTGCTGCCATAAAATAAATATTTTAAGTTAGGTGTGTAGCTAGTAAGTGGCAGAGCCAAGATGTAAGCCAAGATCTTACTACAACATCATAAAGAAGCTAAAATCTACTGATATATTGAAATGTGAGGGGTGTGTGTGTGTATGTATGTGTGTGTGTACTGGACACTGAACCCCGGGCCTCCCTACTGGGCTACATCCCCAGATCTTTAAAAAAAGTTATTTTTGAGATAGGTTCTTGCTAAGTCACTAAGTTGCTCAGCCTGAACTTGGACATTTAATCTTCATGGCTTAGTCCTCCAAGAGTCTATAGTAAACTATGATGCTTTAGTTGGTTGCCTAACAACCCAATCTGAAACCCAGCTAACATCCAGTAAGAAAAAAACCCTGCTAAACATAAATTCCATGTACAGACTGAAGCTGATGCTTTTTTATGTATAATACTCTTTAGACCTTTACTCAACCTAATTTGGGACACATAAATGATTTGATTTCTAGGTAGCATCTTGCTATGTAGCCCAGATGGCCTTGAATTCAAGATCCTTCTGCTTATTCTCCCAAGTGCTGGGACCACAGGCATGCGCCACCACACCCAGCCATAATTTTATTTCTTTAATTTACTTTCAGCAGATCAGACGTAGCAGGCTTATAAAATAGGAAAAGGGGGTGATGAGAAGAGCAGCAGTCATTTTCATGGTATGTAGTAGGCTAAGGAACCCCTTCCTGCTGGCACACGCACTTTGGCTAGAACACTGGGACTATCCTAGGCACCCCTAATTGCCACTACCACTCTTCGCATTGTGTTCAGCTACTACCCTGCATTTATTTGGGATACCTACATTTTCAGTTCTTACTATCATTGGGGTTTGTAGAGGTGGAGGATCTTTTAAAATACATAAATCAGATCATATTACTCATTTGCCACCTAATGAAACAAACTGTTCTATGGCCCACAAATGGCATGTGTGAATCAGCCTCTGTTCCTTTCTGTAATTCATCTCCAAGTTGCCCTCCTTGTTCGGACCCCATAGCCACTCTTGGTTCCTGCCAGTCTCCTTGCCTTAGGGCCTCTGTAACTGCTACTCCCGCTCTATCCCTCCTCCCCCTCCCTGTTGCTGTGCCTGGCTCCCAGGCCACCTTGGTGAGCCCTCCCATGACATTTCCAGTAGCCTCAAAGTTGCTCTGCATTAATTACCTCTTATTTTTCTTGTGGTCCTTCATGCTGCCAAGCAGCTGAGCATTCTTTAAGCAGTAACACCAGCTGCTGGTCTAGGCCTGCCACTCTGGCATAGATTTGGGTGAGAAAGAAGCAAAGCCATGTGGATGCATGTAGTTATTACTTAAGTTACTTTCTCTTGCAGGGACAAAATACCCCACACTCACTAGTTAAAGAAGGAGTGGTTTAACTCACAGTTTGTAAAGGCTTCAGCCCATTGTCAGCTAACAGCAAGGCAGGGTGTGGTATCATAGAGGAGAAACAGTTCGCAATATGGCAGTCAGGGCCCAGGAAGTCTTCCTTTTTCTGGTACTAGAAATTGAACTCACGACCTTGAGCTTACCAGACAGGTATTTGTGTGGTTGAGATGTATCCCAGCTCTCTTCTTTCCCTTTATTCCATCAGGGCTGTAAACTGTATTGATTGGTACCACACACCTGGGATGGGTCTTCCCTCTTCAGTAAATCCATCATCCACACCCACAACTATACTGAATCAATCACTGGACTAATCCAGCCCCATATCCTCATGACCCAGTCACTCCTAGAAGTGCTCCATCTATGAACTTTTGGGGGTCACTGAGACACAAGCTGTGAGAACCTCACCAAATCAAGCATGCTGAAGATTCCCACATCACCAGCCACGGGATGACATGAGCTGTGTGTTGCTCTGTGGAAGGCTAGTCAGCTCCAGACTCGGCTGAGTTATGTGGCTTACAGCTAACCCTAAGATCAAAGTCCCATGCCTCTAAAGCTGTGCATAGTGGTGCACACCTATAATTCTAGCACTGGGGACCCTGAAATGCAAGGATGGTCAATTTGATCTGCAAAGTGAGCCAGGGCCTGCCTGAACTACATAGTGAGACCCTGTATCAAAAAAGACAAAAAGTCTCATGCCTCTTAGCACAATCAGGGAAGCCGATGAGAAACTGCCTCATGGGAGCACCATAAGATAGGGAAGTGGGTGACAAACAATCTTGGGTCAACACCTCACAAAATAGCTTATGTCACCATGTTCTGAGGAGGACCTCAGCACATTCCTCTAATACAGTTCAAGCTGCCTTGCCCTGTCTGCAAGACCAATGTAGAGAAGCTTGTAGCATACCCTCCCATATACTTCATATCATCTCTAGGTGACTTAGAATACCCGGCACAATATGAAGTCTATGCAAATAGTTGTCACATTGTATTGTTTAGTGAAAACAAAACAAAAAAGGCTGCTCACGTTCAACACAGATGCAATTTTTTCTCAAAATTTTTAGTGTGAGGTTGTTTAAACCTGAAGATGCCAGTCCTATGTACATGGAATTCAGTCTGTATTTTTCAGGTTGATCGTAAAACATGGTTATTAAAATTGCTAACCATGTGCTCGCATCAGCAGCACATATACTAAAATTGCTAACCATGCCTGCTTAGGCAAGTGCAGGGATCAGGATTCAATCCCTGGCACCACATGCTGCACTGGCCCCACCCCTGGGCAGGGTGAGCTAGCCACTGAGTCCAGGCATGGTGAGTCATGCCTGTAATCCCAGCACTGGGGAGGCTTAAAACAGGAGGATCACTATGAGTCTGAGTTGCATACTGAAACCCTTTACCAAATACATAAAAAATAAAAATAAAGAAATAGCTAGCCTTTACTGGATTATGTAATGAAACTATACTAAGCATTTTTGAATCTTTATAAGGATGATTATGTTGCTTTTTTCTCAACTACCCCAACTTCACAGATAAATCCAGGGAAGTTACAAAAGTTTTTCAGATCACACATTACACAGCTAGTAAGTGGCATAAGAATTTGAACTGAGAGTATTTTATTCCAGAATCTTAGACTGTAACCACTTAATCTGGTGTCCAGCTTTTGTGTAGAAACTAACACTCTTAGATAGAGCAAAGCTTTAAGCTCATAGGAGATAATAATTCCAAGTGACTCTTACATTAAACAGCTTCTTGAGGTCACAGCTGATCTTAAAGAATGTAAACGAACTTCCTCTGGCTCTAGGCAGCATTTTGAAAGACTGTTGCAGTTTTTCCAGAGTACTCTGGATATTTTTTAGTTGGCTTATTTTATGAGCCTGTGTGTAGCTTCAGAAAAGAATAACTCCCCAGCATTGAAATATTATATGTGCTCTTTGCCATTTTTAAATGTGAATTTTATAGACACTTTAAGCCACTTGAAAGAGTAATGATTTTTACTGGTTTTTCATAATTATTTGTAACTTCAAGCATTACTGATAAATTATCAAATTAACCTTCAACTTTTCTTTTTGCACAATGTGGTGCATTTCATAATGGACTTTCTCATTATGATTCATGACAGAAGTGACTTTCAAACTCAGTAGCTTTTCAGTAGAACTTTCTCTCTAACATTTTTTTCTATTTCTTTAATTATGACAGTCCTTGAGAACTTTGAATTCAGAGATTGTTACATAGCACATGCTGCCCTCTGCCTGGAAGTGCTTTACCTGTGCCTTCTCCTTGCCTCCCTGTCCTCTTGTCATTCCTTCACCTGGCACAGTGGACATTTTAGGCTTGTCTGCATTCTCACGCTGCTCCAGAATCAGCTGTCTCTCTAAGGAGCCCTAGTTCTGTTCTTGGGGGCTAGCACTAAGAATTTGGGTGTGGATATTGGATGTGCCCTTTGCTGTTGGGTGACCGTTACTTCTAGCTCCTCCCAGGGGACAGCTAAGAAATCAAAGCACATTCACTGACTCATGAAGACACATCTAGTTCGATTTCTGTGCCTATTCATATGCATATTAAATAGACATTAAATCCTACTGACATTTCTACCTTTTCACACCACAGATTTCACTCTAGCCTTTCCATTTCCCTCAGTTTTTAATTTCTTGAACAGTAGGAAACATTGCCCATGTTATGAATACTTTATTCCCTTACATGTACCTATAATTGATGTACCAGGCAATTCATGGATTGTGTACAGATCTTTTTGTGTTTTTTTTTCCATGTATCTGGTATAAGGTCTCACTAAGTGGCTCAGACTTGTAGTGATCCTCCTGTCTCAGTCTTCCCAGTGCTGGGATTACAGGCATGAACCACCATGCCTGGTCATGGTGGCCAGCTCAGTGCAGCCGGGGGCAGGGCTGGCATGGCATATGATGCCTGCAATAGAAACCGGGTCTCTAAGCAGGCACTTAGTCACTGAGCTATCTCACTGGCCCAGATCCTTTTGTCTTAACTTCATAATATCTAATCAAAACATTGTTCCCAAAGTCAGTGATTTTCTTCCTCATTCCTTACGCTATAGCTGTGTTTGCTTCTTCAGTATTTGTGTTCCTATTGAAGCCCTCATATCCTAGTTTTAATTCACTGCAATGATGAAATATGAACCAGAACTCAACAGAAAGGTCTACCTTTGGGCTGGGGAAATAGCTTGTAAGGTCTGAGCTCCTGCCTGGCAAGTGCTGGAACCTGGGTTCAATCTCTGGTGCTGCATACCAGGCAGGCCGCACTCTGAGCTGGCCACCAAGACTGGACATGGTGGTGCACATCTGGGGAGGCTGAAACAGGAGGATCACTACAAGTCTGAGCTGTGTAGTGAGTCTGAGCTATTGAGACCCGATACTAAATAAATAAATACATACATAAATAAATAAATAAGAGAAAAATAAAAGGTCTACCCAGAGATGTTCTACTCAGTTCTCACCCTGCTGCTTTCTGCTCTTCCCATTCTTCCTGTGAGTATTCTTGTAATGGCATTTTTTGTCACATGCTCACTGTGTGTATGCATATTATCTGCATTGCTTCATATAGTATTCACAGCAGCCCTTTTAAATAGGTGCCATATTACCCCAATCTGTAGACGAAGACTCTAATCCCAGGTGTGTAAATCACCCACAATCTGGGCCTTCTGGTGTCTCAGGCTCTGCTGTAATTACCACAGGCAAGAGATTAATGCAAACTATCCCTGCTTTCTAGGGCTTAAGGTCAAATATCAGGGGAATTTAAGGAAAGGCTCCTGTTCAATGCAGGGGAATCTGACCTTAAGATAGAAGCCACCCTAGAAGGGCAGGTGACAGGAACACATCCATCACATATACTTTCCATGGCTCTCCACACTCCAGGGTTCTGTCTTTTTGGATGGGAGATAATACTCAGCTAAATTCTTAGTGTTTCACTCAGGACTCAAGCCTGTAGTCTTTGTAGCACTGGGGACTGAATCCAGGGTCTTTGCACTGAGCTACACCCCCCTCCCTTGGCCTTTTCAATTTTAATTACTTAATTGCAGTGATACCTTAGTTCAGAACTCAGTTCATTTTGTGATTCTGGAAAATATGGCCTCATTTGTGTTCATGTGGGAAAGACAGCTGTGGTTTTGTTCATCACCTAGTGCTGAGTTCACAAACAAAAGGCAAAATTCTGCCAAATGCTTCTGTTTGAAAACCAAATTGTTTGCAAACCAAAGCATTGGTGAACTGAAGTATCACTGTATTTTATTTATTTATTATTCTTTTATTGTATTTAGTACAAGGTCTACAGGGTCTCACTGCACAGATTGGACTCATAATGATCTTCCTGTTGTCAGCCTCCCAAGCACTGGAATTACTGGAGCGTGCCACCATGCCCAGTCTCAGTCACCATCTCAGTGCTCCCTGGGGGCAAGGATCAAACCTTGGTCATTGAGATCTGCCTAAGCAGGTGCTTTAGTCTGCTCAGTTATCTGGCTGGCCCTTTATCACTGTATTTTATGTTGAGATACGATCTTACTAAATTGATAAGTTGCCCAGGATGAGCTTGAACTTGCAGTCCTCCTACATGAGCTTTGTGTGTATGACCCTGCCCTGCTGAGTATGCTAATATTGCATTTAGTATAACAAAAATTTGTTGTTATATAACTTGTGTCAATTTGAATGGTTTATGCAGATGAGTTACAGAGATATCAATATAAATTACAATTAGGGTTTTTCTTTTTCCACGTGCGTATAACATTTGATCACATCTATCCCCTTACTCTCTTATTTTTCTACCCCCTCATTGCTCTCTGACAACTCTCCTTTCCCATACATTCTCTTTCTCTTGTCTAGTCTCTCTTCTACTATAACACAATTTTTGTGAAGATGATTTTGATTATCCTTTTGAGCATAAATCTCAGTCTTTTCCTTTCATAATTAAAGTAGCATATCTGCAAATGAAGACTAAAGAGTGCAGAAAGGAAAAAAGTAGAAAATAAAAGTCTCTGACTTGGGTTGGCTGCTTCTTTCTATGTCCAGATCCCTCACCGCCAAATTTTCAGTAGCTGTCTTTATTCTACAAAGGGCAGAGGAATACACAAAAGAAATTTAAAAATTCAGAATGCAAACAAATGCAGCCCTTACAAATTTCACCATTTTTCATCTTTCCTTACAATGTTTGTGTTTCACAGAATAATATACAGAATGAACTTCATCCTACCTATTAGCTTCTCACATTATTCTTCCTTCCCTCGTGCTGCCTTGCTGCTGCTTCTTTTTTTTTTTTTTTTTTTTTTTTTTTTGTCTTTTTTGAGACAGGGTCTCACTGTGCAGTTCAGGCTGGCCTTAAGCTCACTTTGTAGCTCAGGCTGGTCTCGAACTCACAACAATCCTCCTGCCTCAGCCTCCCTAGTGCTGGGATTACAGGCATGCGCCACCACGCCCGGCATGCCTTGCTGCTTCTGAGAGTTGCCTTCTCTTGCTCAATTTACTCTTCCTGTCAGAGACTGTGTGAGAGTGACCTGTGTCACTGCCTGGTATTCCAGTCTGAGCCTTTAAAATATATATGTAAATACTGAAATATGTGACTAGCAGAATGTGATGGTTATTTTGTTAACTAACTAGATCAGGACCTCTGAAAAGGTGACTGGGTCCTAGGGGGCACTGTGATCAATAGGGGATTAACCTGGCACAGGAGCAGAAGGTGCTGAAGGAGGGATATGGGTTGCTGGGGTGCTGACCTCTACTCTGTCCCTGAACTCTTCCCCTTCACTCTGACTCCTAGTCACCATGAGATAAGCAGCTTGGCTCTACCACATCTTCCAGCACCATGTTCCTGCAATGGAGCAACTGTAGACTGAATTTCCTGAAGTCATGAGCCAAATTACTCTTCATTAAACCATAGTTGTGGACCGGCAAGATAGCTCAGTGGTCTAAAACACCTGCTTAGGTAAGCTTAGGCAGGAGCAGGGGACCATGGTCTGATCCATGGCTCCACATGCCATGTCAGCCTCACCCTCAAATGGGCTGAGCCTATCTAATAATAGTAATAATAATAATAATAATAATAATAAAGTAAACCATAGGTGTTAAGTATTGTTTCTCAGTGATGGTAAAGCTGAGTAATACACAGTTCTTGGGGCTGTTAATTTTTAATATGAGGAAATAAAATGATATATTCTTTACATAAAATTGTAATAAAGACACAAAGATGTTTTTCCTCCCAGGATGGGGACATAGCATAGTCAAAGAGTGGTGGCTTAGCCTGCTCAGGGCTCTAGATTTGATCCCTAGCACTGGACAGTAACCTCAAATTTCGTTCCATTCCTTACTGAAACTCTTTGCACTGGGTATATGTTGTTCCAAAATTTCCTGATAATGCTTTCATAAAGTTGTCATTTATTCCCATGGGAGTCTAAAGGCTTTTCATTCTTGTGAAGCAATACTAGTTTAGAAATAAATGTGTTTTAATTTTTATTAGTGCCTGTTTGCCCTATACAATGCATTCATTGTAGGTAGTTGTTATGGATACATAACACAGTTTTGAAATACTCTTTAGAAGATACTACAGCGGAAAAAAAAAATAAAAGAGACTACGATGGACCCTTGGCTGAAGAACTCAATTCGTTCCTGAGGGCTAGTTGTACCTCAAGTTGTCAGTGGGAAGCTCAGGCTCCTCTACACAAAACTCAAAGTCTCTTTTCTGTACACAGGTAGATTTCACTGCTCCTTAGAGGACATTGGCTCAGGATTTCTCTTTAACCCCATACAGGGAAGAATGTTGTCATGTTAGAACACAAAATAGTACCAAAAGGAAATGCAAATGAACACTTGGGAGGCTGAGGCAGGAGGACTGAAAGTTGGAGCCCAGCCTGGGACAGTTAGCAAAGACCTGACTCAAAATATGATTTTAAAAAAGGGCTGGGGATGTAGCTCCATGGTAGAGCACTTATCTAGCATGTGTCAGGCTTTGGGTTTGAAATTTGGTGCTGTAAAGAGAGGAAAAGGCCCTTTTGGCCGGAACTGCCATCTTCCAATAACAAAGGACAACAGGAGGGGAACCCAGTATATGTTCTCCAGGCCTTTGGAAAACATGGGATTGTTCCTTTGGCCACGTACATGCAAATCTACAGAAAGGGTGATATTCTAGACATCACAGGAATGTGTACCATGTAAAAAGGAATGCCTCACAAATGTTAACATGGCCAAGTGGGAAGAGTCTACAACGTTACCCAGCATGCTGTTGGCATTGTTGTAAACAAGCAAGTTAAGGACAAGATATCTGCCAAGAAGATTAATGTGCGTATTGAGCATATAACACTCAGAAAGTCATGAGAGCTTCCTAAAACATGTCAAGAAAAATGGTCAGAAAAAGAAGGAAGCTAAAGAGAGGAAGGTACCTGGGTTCAACTGAAGCGCCAGCCTGCCCCTCCCAGTGAAGCACACTTTGTGAGAGCGAATAGAAAGGAGCCTCAGTTGCTGGAAACTATTGTTTACAAATTCATAGCATAAACTGGGGGTGTTACTCTGCCATTCAGTACCTAATTGGCAGCTTAAGTGTTCTAGGTCCTACATAAAAATAAAATCATCCTGTACTGCAAGGGTGGTTTTCTTAGTTGGACAGGTATGTGGTGCCTTCTTACTTCAGAAATATTTGCAGCAGATTTTCACTGTACCACGTAAGTGTGTCTATTCTTTACTCTTCAGTGTTTTTCTTTCTGAAAGATATTGCTGAGGTATTGTGCTGGTGTATACACAAATATTGAAATATGTATAAAATATTTATATTGGCTTGAAGATTTTTGTAAATAATATGGGGAAAAGATGTATCAAAATAAATTGAAGTTACTTTAGAAACAAATGTAGTCCATTTCAGTTAAATAAATTAAAGCAAAAAGAGTCAGCCAAATAGCTGAGTGGATTAAAGCACCTGCAAGCAGGTGCAGGGGCCGGGAGTTCAATCCCTAGGCCTGCCATGCCGGCCCTGTTTCCAGGGTGCACTGAGATGGGAAGGCTGTAAGCAGGCAGATCACTATGCATCCAATCTAGTGAGACCCTCAACACCCTACAGACACTTTCCTAAAATACAGAAAAAACTTAAAGCAAAAAAGAGAGAGAGAGAGTAAAAGGACATCAATATTCGGGTTAATGATATATTACCTATGTGAAGAAATGAAGCAGATTGTAAGGAATTGCAGGAGCTGCTGTTTTGCATAAAATGGTCAGAAAGATTGCTAATGTGGTCACAACTCGGCACGGGCATGAGGAGGCAGAGGATAGGCTAGGAGGATTTTGGAGAACACTCTAGGCAAATAGAGCCACTACAGTAAAGGCCCTGATGGAAGAGCAGGTCTGATGCAAGGGCCTCATGGTCACCATGGGCAGAAGCAGGGAACAAAGTGAAGCAGCAAGCGATGAGGCAGGAGAGGTAAGGAGATGGGAGATTTGGGTTGGCACTGGACACTAGGGGCAAAACTCAGTGGCAGGCTATGCTAAAGGCTGATTTCTATTCTAAAAGCTGGAAAGGTCAATGTGGAAAGCAGGCCTAGATGAAGGAGATGTATCTGTTCATCATATGTTTTAAGTGGAAAAAAATAATTTCCATAATGACAAAGAACTCTCGTTTACAGGTTAAATGTGGGCCAAAATGGTGCCCAATCCTTAATGGCCCCAGACTCCCTCATGCAACTCAGCCCTCCCAGGGACCCAGCTTAGCAATGGGGAAATCTCAGTTCTGGTTGTTGTGAGGAAAGAGTTAACACAGTGGATTTGGCTTAACCAGCCTCTTAAGCAAGCCATAACTTTCACTGTACTTGGGTTACTGGCTGACAATTTTGGTCTGTATACCTGGATCAACGGACTTGCTGACCCACCCATGAGGGCTGCTTTGCACAAAGGGAGGCCATTTGATAATGTGCGTGAAGCTGGTTTCATGGCCCAGATCCTGTGCTTCAGCCACCATGGCCTGCTGCCAGCAGGATGTGTCCTCGTGACCGTCCCGACATGGGCCTCAGACCTTGAGACTCTTGGCAGGCTTTCCTGGCCAGAGACATTCTGTACATTCCCTGTGGTTTGCAGCTGGACAAAAGGCACATGTCCTCAGACAAGGACATTGGAAGCCTGGGCTGGGGGCTTTTCTGACTTGCCTGGTGCACCTGGCTTTTGCCATGTATCTTTTGCTGTAACAAATCTTATCTCTTTGCATAACCTGCTATTGAGTTGTGTAAATTTTTCTGGTGACTCATTGCTATGGGATGAATTATATCACCCCAAATTTCATATGCTGAAATTCTAAGTAACAGTGCCAAATGTGACTGAATCTAACGATAGGGTCTTGAAAGAGGCAATTCTGTTAAAATGAAGTCATTGGGATAGACTCTAATCCAATCTGACCAGTGTTCTTACAGGAAGAAGACTGTAGAACAGATGCAAAGAGGGAGAAAGCCATCTGCAATCTGAGGAGTGAGGCCTCAGAAGAGACCAGCTCTCCTCACACCTCGATCTTGTACCCTAGTCTCTAGAACTGTGAGAAAATAAATGTCTGTTGTTTAAGCCACCCAATCTGTGGTATATAGATCGAGTGGTCCTTCTTAGAAATGAAGTCATCCAGATTTCAATTTTTCTTTGATTTTTGGAATACTTGCATATACACAATGAGACATCTTGGGGATAGGCCCCAACACTAAACATGAAATTCATTTATGTTTCATACACACCTAACACACAGAGCCTAGAGGCAACAATTTATGTTTATGGTTGTACTTACAATTTTTTATTTTTTACTTTTTTGGTACTAGAAATCAAACTCAGGACTTTGCATTTGCCAGTCAGGTGCTTAAACAGCTGAGCTATCTCCCTGGCCCTGTACTTACAATTCTTTGTGCATCTATGTTTTGACTATGACTGGTTTCACAAGGTCAAATGTAGAATTTTCCATTTGTTTGTCATGTCAGTGGCCAGAAAGTTTCAGACTTTGCAGTACTTTGGATTTCAGATTTTTAAATTGATGATGCTTAACCTGTGCAGATTATGTCATCCCTAGTAAATGAATCAACCTACTGAATGAAGGAGCATATTCATGAATTCTTTGTATTACTTTTTTAATTTTTCTATAAAGTTTGAATTTATATCAAAGTAAAAGGTTTAAATGGGAAATAAGAGAAGATATCAACAGTAGTAAAAATGTTAAAAGGACTGGGAGTTTAGCTCAGTGTTCGAGTATGTGTTTAGCAAGCATAAAGCCCTGAGTTCCATATATAACACCAAAAAGGAGAGGAAGGAATGAAGAAAGGAAGGATGGAAGGAAGGAAGGAAAGAACGAAAGAAGAAGGGAAGAATGCAAAAAAGGAAGGAGAGAGAGAAAAAAGAGAGAAGAATAACTATAGGAGCAATAAAAATTAAAAGTCAAAAACACTAGAAATAATAGTTCTTATATTTTACAAATATATAATTTTATATTTACTATAAAATTTTGGGGGCCAGGGAGTAGCTCAGTAGAATAAGTGCTTCCCTGGCAAGTGCAAGGGCCTGAGTTCAATCCATGGTTCCGAAAAAAAAATTGCAGTATTTGAGAATTCAGGGTTTCAGTTGAGAAAGAAGAAAATAGAATTCTTGATGCTGAATACATGTATTCTCTCTTATTTCTGTGCATTTTTGAAAATTTCATAACAATTGTTTAAAGAGATTATTAGAAGGCTTTATAAAATGAATTTTGAAAACCTATATAAAATGGGTAAATTACCAGAACTGAACCCAGGAAAAAAATTGAAAATCTGATAAAAATACAATAATCATTAAAGACATTGAATTGATATTTGGAAGTATATCTCCACAAAAGCCCTTCATTTATCAGGGTGGCCACGCTTGACACATGAGATCCATCAAATGGTCCAGCCCAGGCTGAGCTTGGGCTCCAGCCAGGCATCCAGCACATTATCTTTTGAATACTGACCAAGGGCCAGGCACTATTCTAAGTACTAGTAATATATTAGCTAGCCAGGATAGCAACATCAACGAAAAGGAAAAATCACACAGTCTATACCCTTATGGTGCTTACAATTCATAGTGAACATAAAGTTTGGAACCCAGGATGGTGGGGGTAGGTGAGTGCTTTGGATAAACAAGTAGGATAAACAAGATTGAGAAGCAAAAGGAAGGGTCAGGCCATAACGTGAAATGTGGTAGGCAAGGTCCAAGTAGTGACCTTGAAGCATCATTTCCCACTGCAAAGAACAGGGCTCCTTAGAGACATGGTGGTTCAAGGTTCAGGTCAAGAAATACACAAGAGCTGGGAACATTTTGTTGTACAAAAAGGATAACTGAAAACAAAACTCAGCTATTCACTATGAATTCTGGCAAAACAATTCATTCTTGAGTGTCAAAAAGAAAGATACATGGAAAAATATGAGTGAATCAAGCTGCTTCCTATATATTCGGTACCACTGATTCCTCAAATAGTACAAGAGAGGATATTTTTCTTCACAGACTATATTTTGGCTAATAAATAATAATAACAACAGAATTAACCATGCAGCTACCATCATATGAAGAGATCTAAATACTATGCAGCCACTGGTTACTTGGGCTTCTAAAGAAACAAACCACCAGGTTTCTAAGGCCAGCTCTAACAAAGTACTATAAACTTGTTCTGGTTTTCTCTCCCTTCCCTTCCGCTCCCCACCCTTTCCATCCTCTACTATCCCCTCTCCTTCCTTCCCCTACCCCTTCCCCTTTCCTTCCTTCATCCATGGAAATTGAACTAGGGCCTCACCCATGCCAGACAAGTGCTCTGCCTCTGAGCTCTAACTCCACATCGGCTGTTGGAAGTCTTCAGTTTCCTAGGTTTAGGCAGCATAATTCCAGTCTCTGCCTCCATCTTCACATGGCCTTCTTTCTTCCATGTGTGTCTGTGTCCAACTTTCCTCCACCTTAGAACACACTAATCATATTCATAGGGGCACTCTAATCCAATATGGCCTCATTTTAACTTCTACAAAAATGCCATTTCCAAATAGGTTCACTTTCATAGGTTGCAAACTGACATGAGTTTTGGAGGACACTATTCAGCCCAGTATTTTGTGCCTGTAATTTTTTTTTTTTCTTTTTGAGACAGGGTCTCACTGTGTATTCCAGATTGGCCTTGAGCTTGTGGCACTCTTCCCACCTCAGCCTCCCAAATGCAAAAAGAAAATCTAACTGGAATCTGTTCAGGTTTCTACAGCCAACTAAAATACAAGAGACTGTGTAACATGTTGAATGGCAATGTGGGCTACAAGTGGCCAACTCCAGACAGTGGGAAACACTATAGGACAGACAAGCTGTCATCTTCAATAAATAAATTGCAAGGAGAAAAAAAGATGAAGGAGGAACCTGTAGATTTAGAAATATTTAAAGAAATACTCACCATTAGTAATGTCTAAGCCTCATTTTGTATCCAATTCAAACAAATTTGAAACTATATATACATTTACGAAACTTAGGAGGCAACTGGAAAATTGGATACTGTTTTCAATACCCACTGATACTAAGGGATTAATGCATTTATAAAAGTATGGACTAGTGATATTGTAGTTGTTTTTTAAAGAGTCTTTGTCTTTTAATAACAGTAAATTTGCAGATAAAATAGCTCAATATCCGGGGTTTGTTTCAAAATAATATGGGAGTAGGGGATAGAAGTAGGCAGGAATGTGGCTGTGACAAGAATGACCAGGAGCTGGTAATTGTTGATGCTAAGTGATGAATATATGTAAGATTCATGATACTGTTCTTTTACATGCTTGAATTTTCTCTTTTTTCTTTTTTATGTTTAATGTAGTTACTACAGGGTCTACAGGACCTTACTACACAGATCGAATTTGTAGTAATCCTCCTGTTTTCAGCCTCCCAAGCACTGGGATTATAGGTGCATGCCACCAAGCCCAGTCTCAGTCACCTTCTCAGTGTGCCCTGGGGGCCAGTCCCTGCATTTCCCTAAGCAGGCACTTTAATCTGCTGAGCCATCTGACCAGGTCTCATGCTTGAATTTTCCATAAGAAAAAAATTTTAAAGAAAAAAGGTATGAGGATACAAGAGAGAAGGTGACATTTGATATAAAACAATCAACATGTGTCGGGCCTCTGTCCCATGTAGTATTACAAGCTTATTTCCTGGGAGCTGAGGTAGAATAAAGATAGTCATAAATTTTGAATGTTAATGCTTTTTTTCTAGTACTGGAGAATTGAACTCACAACCCTGCTCTTCCTAGGCAGTTGCTCTGCCACTGAGCTAAATCCTTGGCCTGTGAATTCTTTTTTAATCTTCCCATTAAAAGGGAAGCAGATTTTCTTCCCTTTAAATCCAGCTTGGCTCATGGTTATACTCACTGACTTCTTCTGTCATTCTGCTTCCTGGCTACTATGAGACAAGGAACTTTCCTTTGCCACACTCTGCCACCATGATGTTTCTGCTTCAGAACAGATTCAAAGCAACAAAGCCAGTTTAGCATGGGGCTGCAATCTTTGAAACCCTGAGCCACAATAAACTCCACCTCCTTTAAGTTGTTGGTTGTTCTGAGACATTTGATTGAAGCAATGGAAATTTAGCACTCAGGTCTTCCAAGGTGAACTCAGAGAAGGCCTTAGATTTTCTCTTTGGCACTCTTAGAATACTTGCTCAGGAGCTCCAGTGACTGAGTAACTCAGTCACTGTGGAAGATTCACTCTGAGGAACAGTCCCAGCTGAACTCAGTCCTTAACCCTTCCTCAGCAGTGCTCCAGGTGTGGTCCCTTCAGACCAGCCCATCCACTGCAAGAAACAGAAGAATCACCCACTGAACTCTTCCTGAATTCCTAACTCATGAAGTCAGGAGATAAAATTAAAAGGCTGATGAAGCTACTACATTCTAAGCCAGTTTGGGAGGCACCAATTGGTGGCTGGAACAGAGGTACACATACATGTTACTAACTACTTTTGGTAATGAAGGAAATAGTTTCATGAAAATGAGGATAATGTTTCTCGTGGAGGTACAAGTAGGAAGAGGCAGGCCAATGAGATGGAGAATAACACAGGTAGACTCAACGGTATCCATAGGGCCTACATCTGAGTCTGGGTTTTATAGTGGGTTCTCAAGTATGCATTTAATTTTACATACAAATTATGTATACTGTTGTAGGTACTTACTATTGCATAATAAAAGACTTAAAAAGATCTTAACCAAGCATGGAAACAAGGTAAAATATGTTAAAGTCAAGTAGTAGATCCTTGGGCATCTGCCCCAGAAAAACATGTATCTGTGCGTATATGGATAAAAATATGAATAAAAACAAGATTTCTCTGATTTGTTATTATTTTTGTGGTGCTGAGCACTGGACCCAAGTCTTCTCTAATGTTAAGCAAGAACTTTACCACTGAGTATACCTTTAGTCCCCTAAGTTTGAATGTTCTGGGGGTTTTTTGGTGGAACTGGGGATTGAACTCATACCCTTGTGCTTGCCAGGGACACGCTTATTCTACTGAGCCATCTCCCTGGCCCTGAATGATTATCACACATTATTACACAACAGAAGTTGTTGCACATTTTAAAAAATTTCTGCAATATATATGACATAAAATGTACCATTTTAACCATTTACAAACTACATTTCAGTGGCACTAGACACATTTACAGTTGTACAATAATCACTACTATCATTTCCAGAGGTTTTTCATTACCCCGAACTAAAAATTTGTACACATTAATTACTAACTGGGGTGGGGACTTGGAGGTTACCGTAATTGTTTAAGTGCCTGCTTGGGCAAACCTAGTTAGGTGCAGGGGACCTTGGCTTGACCCCTAGCTCCACATGCTGCACAAGACCAAGCCTTATGGCAGCCTGAGACAGCCAAAAAGAATCACTAACAACTCTTTCTCTTACCCCTAGCTCCCTGCAAGCACTACTGTGCCTTTTGTCTTCATGATTTGGATTATGTGAGGTTATAACTCATATAAGTGGAATTGTAGACTCTTTGTCCCTTTTCTGTATGGCTTCTTTCATTTAGCATAATGTAAGTTCCATCTGTGTTGTAGCATTGTCAGAATTTCCTTTCTTTGTGTTAGTTATAATTACACTAAGGTAACAGAATACTTGAGATATTCAATCTGAAAAAAAAGAAAGGTTTATTTGCAGCCATAGTTTTGGAGGGCTTATTCCATGGCTTTTTACATGTGGCAGTGAACTGTGGTGGGAGTACATGGCAGACAAAACTGCTTACCTCATACTGAACAGGAAGGTTATAGAGGAGGAAGAAGAGATCAGTGTCCCACAGCTCTACTTGATGGACGCTGGCTAAGGTAGGAGTTCAGTAGGCTCAGCATGGGTTCGGGAATTTGAAGAAGCCCTCAGAAGAAAGTACATGTGTCAGGACCTAAAAGATGAGTGGATTAAGGCAGTGAGCAGACAGCCTTCTTTTCCATTACTATGTCACTGTCAGTGGTGTATGGTCCCCAGATGCATACAGGGAGTGTCGGGGGTGGAGATCCAGTGCTGAGTGGGCTGCAGTGTCAAGCATCAGTGCAACACACAGGCCACAGACCAAAAGAAATGCAACAAGCCAGTAAAGGATAGACCAAAAGACTCAAGGCGGCAGGAGGACCTGGGCCCAGAATGTTTCCTAGAAGCTGCTATTTCGCTTCAAACTTAGATTTCACCCCAGTAATCTCATTTCAAACATGCTACTTGCTCCTGAGGATGTTTCTAAAACTGAGGAAATCAGAGTCCTGACCACTCCAGCCTTTAGTCACTTCTAGTACCCTGGCCTAGCCTTAAATTTAGACATTTGTGAAAAATTATGAGTCCTCTGTTCACGAATGTTCATAGTCTTTAGGCACATCTGTCAGAGCTTCTGTTATGTGGCTGGCAGGCAGGCTTGATTCAGCTGCAAGTGACAGATGCACAGCTCAATCCCACACCTCAGGGTCCTGAGAGCTGGGTCTGCGAGGGTGGCTTTTGTTCACTGCTCTATTTTCAGAAAAAAAAATCTCCTTTTTTTTTGGAAGAACTGGGGATTGAACTCAGGCTCTTGCACTTGCCAGGGAAGCGCTTATTCCACTGAGCCATCTCCCCAGCCCTCACTGCTGTATTTTCATGTGTTAGAATGCTGCTTGGAACTTCCAAGTGGTGGATAAACCTTTCAGAATCAGTAAGTAAAATAGCTTAAGCCAAATATGGACAATATGTACTCTGGTACTCTAAAGAAATAGGAGTAGAGCTGGCCACAGAGCAACTTAGGTCTAGGGACTTGTGCCTAAAGCAACATTCTCTGTTTCTGTCTCTGTGTCTGTCTCTGTCTCTGTCTCTGTCTTTGTCTCTGTGTCTCTGTCTCTCTCTCTCTCCCCTCCCCCCTAGGCATTATCCAATATGGACATAATACAACATGTTAAGGGAGGGCATAGCCAGATAGAGTTCCAGGTTTAGAAGCTGCAAGAGAGACTCCAGTATTTAAAAAGAAATAAATCCAAGACAAGTACTGTAGCCTGATTGGTTAGGCTTAGGGTCACATGAGCTTTTTTTTAGGCCAACCAATAGGGAAAGGAAGATGGGCTATTGACTGGCATATGTTGGGTCATGTGCCTGATGGGAGGCTCTGCAGCTTTATGTGATTTGCAGCCCTTCCAGAATCCCCTGACTACAGTGGAGGAAGGGCCTGCCGCAAGGGGTTGAGCCAGGGAGCTGTTATCAGAACACAAGGAGGATCAGGCTCTGGCAAGAAAAACAAATAAAAAGCCAAATGTCTGAAGATCAGTGCATAAATACTCTCTCGGAATGAGACTGGAGTGGGAGTCCTGGGACAGCCCAGGGGAGCCTGAAACATGCTTGAAATGATTTTTGAAATCTTCTTTTTTGCTTATAAAATCTGTGCTTAGCAGAAAAACAATGCTTGCAAGTTTCACTGCTAAATCAAACCTGCACATTAGGAAGTTTCACCATGTGTTTTCTGGAGCATTTTGCAGCCCCTTTGGCCACCATCCTTCCCTTAAGTGTCTGGATAGCCCATTGAAGCAAGACTTGACCTAGACACCTTCCTCCTGGTACCCTGACACTTCTGTGCATACTGCAAACATCACTGTCTCTGCCCCTGAACGTCCCCCTTCCCTCTAATGTCCTCTCTCGACCCCTCTGTCTTTTCCAGTCCCACCCTCCTCTGAGGTGTAAATGTATCCCACATCTTTCAGTGTCTTCCTCTGTCACTGCTTCTATGCTTCAGATCCCATATTACAGAGGAGAGAGCACTGGAGACTAATATTCAAGTTCGAAAATTTCCACCAATGCTCTGTATGACGGCTCTGCGTGTTACTTCTTTTCTCGGCAGCTCCATTTCCTCTTCTGTAAAATGAGGGCTGGACCGACCTGTTAGCAATGCCAAGTGCTCTCACCTTCTCAGTCTCCTCCCCCATCCTCCTTGGCGTGCTCTCCACTAGCAGGAGTGCTATCTGTGGGAGCCAAAGTCTAAGACATTCTATTTGTTCTGAAACTCAGGGATTTCTTCAGTGGTAAATGAGAGGAGTTTAAGATTAGTACTCAAGTGGAGGGGTGTTCTCAGGCCTGGAGGAGAGAACTCCAGTTTACAAAGGGTATTGCCCACACTCTCCCCCTATTCGGTACTGTCTCAGGCAAGGGCAAGAGTGAAGCTGGGGGAAAAGAGGCAAGTTGACCTATTCAGTGTAGCAAAGCAAGTTTTCTGTGTGATCAGACCTGGCTTAAAAGAAGGTCAACGCCTCATCCATTCCTGCTCTGAACCGGAGGCAGAGGAAGGGAGTTCAGCATTTAAGGCCTCAAGGTTTTATATATCTTTAACCCTTGCTTCTCTTCCACCCTCTGCTTTCCTCACAAACCTAGGCTTCCAGTAAGTATATACAGTTTGATAGGCAAATGTGGCAGAAAAAAAATGCTTCTGAGAATTTACACAGGAACACATATGTTTCAGCAAAAGGTCAAGAATGGTTAAATGATTGTTTTTTGTGGAGCAGAAGAAACATATGACATCAGGAGACAAGAAATGTGGTCTCAGAAATGTCTTTGTGAAGGGATAGGTTTGCCTCTCAACTTTAGTTTCTGCTTTAAGAAACATGATGGATACATTTGGAAAAGACAGTATGCTAGTATGACCTTGCTAGGGGGCAAATAATTCTTTGGAGGGGTCAGTTTCTTCGTAGTGTTTCCAAGGGGGCTCAGAGAGACTCCAGCTGCTCTTGTAACAATTGGGGAGTGTTAAAATCCTTGGTAGGTACCCTGTCAGATCTTGACCATGTATATTTCCAGATGGTTCTGTTTCCCTTACAGTAACAGTGAATGCCTAAATTGGGGTGGGGGTGCAGGTCATTTATTTTTTCCGTTGCCAGGGCTTCTTATGGAGTTTGGCAGAACTTGTAGGGGAGATGCATCCATAGAAAGTTAGCTAAGTGGAATTAGGCTTTTTGTAAGGTACTCTCCTGACTCAGGTGTGTTCCGAATTGGTCAGTGTCTCTAAGCCCTGGGCAGTCATCCAAGTGCCACCTTCCTGAATTGCTCCTGGAGAAACAGGAGCCTGTTGCAACTTTCTCCACTCTGAGAGTGTTACTCTGATTAGACAGGAGACAGCAGTCTGTTTAGCGACATTACTATTATTACTCTGTCATGCTTATATATTGTTTTTGTTGTTGAGGAAAAAACTTTATTGGACAGAAAAGCTTCTGTCAGAGAGGGACAGAAGGGGGGCCCAAGTGGGTTGCCCCTTGCTTATATTTATAAAGTATTCTTTCTCTTTCCTTTGCCAAGAGCAAATGGAAATACACATTTGCATTGCAGAGTCAACTGAAGCTTTGTTCCCAGACAGGTTTGAGAATGTGTTTAAAACTTGTTGTTTCCCACGTTAGAAAGCCTTCCTGAGCCCCCGCTCAGGGCTTCAGGCTTTTTAAAAAATACCATAAAATTTTTTTAAAAAATAACTTTTATTATGGCTATCAGAGTAATAAATTTCATTTATACAGATATAATTGGAAAATACATAAAAGCATAAAGAGAAATACAAACATCACCTAAAATACTAGAAATGTAGACATAACTATTATTCAAATTGTGTTGTCTTTCTAGTCTTTTCTCCATTTATTGATACAAAACTATGGATGCAAAACATTCCCAATATACTTATATACTACATATCAGGAACATATTGCAAAAATAATTCTGTACCTTACTTTAACTATAAAAGCAAACCACAGATAAGTATAATTAGATTTTGAGTTTCTCCTCAACATCTTTTTGACTGCATATTGATACAAAACTATACATGCAAGATGTTCCCAATATATTTAGAGTGCATATTAGGAACACATCGCAAAGACAGTTTAGCATCTTTCTTTGATCACCTACAATGCCACAGTATAGAGACAACCACCTTTAGACTTTTGACCTACTTCTCCTATGCCTTTTTTCCATGTTATTGACACAAAACTATGAATGCAAAATGTTCCCAATACATTCATATTATATATTAGGAACACATCGCAAAAATAGTTTAGTATCATTATCTGTTGTTTTTGTCCTCTTTGCTGGGGATTGATCCTAGGTTCTTTCATGTGTGCTCTACCACTGAGCTGCTCTCCTGGCCCCTAGCAGCTTTCTTTGATCATATGTTAGACCAAAACTCAGAGATGACCACTGTAAGGTCTTAATGTATTTCTTTCTAGCTTATCTGTATGTTGCTACAAAACTATGCATATCAAATGCTTCCTATATACTTGCAAGGAAGGGAAATAGTCTGCATATTTCTTTTATCACTGAACACTTTATCAGGAGTACATTCTCATGTCACAAAAATATTTTCAAAACATTATTTTAGCCGGGCGTGGTGGTGCATGCCTGTAATCCCAACACTTGGGAGGTTGGGGCAGGAGGATTGTTGTGAGTTCGAGACCAGCCTGAGCTACAAAGTGAGCTTAAGGCCAGCCTGAACTGCATAGTGAGACCCCGTCTCAAAAAGACAAACAAACAAACAAACAACATTATTTTAAATCAAGGCAACTTATTTCATCGTATTATATATAAAATGCTTTTTTATGCAACCCTTTGTTGTTGGTCATTCAGATAGTCTTAATTTCTATCCTGGAAAAACACTGAAAAAGTGTATGTTGGTTTTTTACTCTCTGTTCCTGTAGTGTTTGTTCTTCACCATGTGTGGACTCAACATATTATTTTTGTCTTTTTCAGGCAGGGCCTTGCTATGCAGTTCAGGCTGGACTTAAGCTCATTTAGTAGCCCAGGCTGATCTTGAGCTTGCAATGATCCTCCTGCCTCTGCCTCCCCAGTTCTGGAATTATAGGTGTCTACCACTACACCGGGCTGTTGACTGAAGACATTAAAGATAAACTTGTGCATATAATGTCCACAACTACATTTTTGTAGTTCTGACTTGTTTGAACATGACATCTTTTTTTTTTTTTTCTTTTGGCGGAACTGGGGATTGAACTCAGGCCCTTGTGCTTGCCAGGCAAACACTTATTCTACTGAGCCATCTCCCCAGCCCCTGAACATAACTTCTTTAACACTCTAGCCTAAATAATATTATATATTCTGTGAGTTTCAGTTCACTACAGTAGAAATGTAAAGCAATAGCTAAACACACATTTCACTGCTATGCAAACACAACTCATGTCCCCACTTGATGGCAACCACTTTCCTCCTTGCTTAGGGCCCACTTTTGCATCAATCTTTTCATAGAATGGTCTTGTAATACTTACCATATGTATGGTTATGAAGATGAGTGACTCCAAGACCTTTCAGTTATCAATCTGTCACAAGTGCACAATGGTATCTCGTGACATGATGATCCCCGAAATGTCTGAGGTCTTTGCATTCTTGACTCAAAATTTCTGTATTTTTATGATCTCTAAAGACTTTTTTCAGAGAATTATGTTTGACAAAAAAACAAAACAAGCATAGTACAACAATGATCCCTAAAACCTAACAAAACAAGAAACAGTAGAGAAGGAAAAATCTGGTTTAATCCTACCACTACTAGGCACCAAGTAATGTTTGCTTTACAGGTTCTTTCCAGTTTTTGCTTACTTTCCAGTCACTGGAGTCCATATGATTGTGCCTCCTCAATTTTGCTGTCCTAAGCATTTTCCAGAGTTTGAAATAGTCCCTGTTATTTGTAAATAGCCTAAAAAGATTCTATGAGTGAGTGACTAATTAACCCCTACAGCTGGACACTCCACTTGCTTCCTTAAGATTAATTTGGGTCAATCAAAAGAAAATATCAAGACTAGAGGATATAGCTCAGAAGCAAAACACCTGCCTGGCAAGCATATGATCCTGAATTTGATTCTTTATTTGAACAAACCAAACCAATCTAAACCAAACCAAAACAAAACAAAACAAAAATATGGGCCAGGCATTTTAAAATAACTTTCAATCACACTTTTTTGTTTTGTGCACCTCAACTTACTCATAGCTGGCTGATGCCTAGCCATTACTTTATAATCTAAGGGCCAATCTTGAGCCTTACTTAGGGAGTGTCCAGCACATTTAAAAACTATTCAGTATCGCCTAGCACCCTTCTAATCAAACACACTACTTCAACTCCATTTCCTGCTCCAGTCATTATTGTATAGTAGGTTCTGATTAACAGGTAAGGCCAGGTGCAGTACTGCACAAGGCCTGGAGGAAGAGACCTGGGAGACTAGCCTGGGACAAATTTTTTACCTAGGTTTTCTTGTTTATAATTGTTTTTGACTATCTTACTCTGCTTACTTATTTTTCAAGGCTGTTGCAAGCAACAAATATGAAAACATTTGGGAAAATAGAGAAAAGCATGACACAATGGTAATGTGCTGGGATAATGACTCTAAAGATCGCGTTTTTATACTGGCTCTTTAAAAATCTGATCTTGAGCTAAAAATCAGGTCTGGGAGATAGTAGAGGTGGGGACTCTGAAAAGGCCAGAGAGCTGCTTCTGGAGATTGAGGCATTCAAAGCAACTAAGTCTCCAGACTGCTCCCATGTGCTCAGCTGACTACAGAGGTGAACCTGGGGCCTCCTCCGCAAATCCCCAGAACTTCTCAGATTATAGATCTCAGTAGAGTAAGGGGAGGGCTTCAAGGCTGGAGCAAACACAGAAGTGGAAGTCTTTCAGGGATCCTCCCTAGTGACCCAATTTAGTGTCCCCACAGGTGGTCAAGCCCTTTTGAACTTGCTAGAGGTCAAGTTCATAGGTGCTGGGAAGGAGGCAAAGCTGCAGGTAGGTAAAATTTTAGGAAGGAGCTAGCAGGTCCTTGTTCATTTAGGGAGCAGTAACTAGTGGATGGGTAGGAGGGGGCACTTGGTGGGAAGCCAGGAGAGGCACATTTGCTATGATTGGTGTGTAAGGAGTTTTTCATTTAAGAGTAATATTGCCGGGCGTGGTGGCGCATGCCTGTAATCCCAGCACTAGGGAGGCTGAGGCAGGAGGATTGTTGTGAGTTCGAGACCAGCCTGAGCTACAAAGTGAGCTTAAGGCCAGCCTGAACTGCACAGTGAGACCCTGTCTCAAAAAAAAGACAAAAAAAAAAAAAAAAAAGAGTAATACAATAGCTCTAAGTACAAAGGCTCCATCACTATAAGTAATACTGCAGACCAATAGGAAAACAGATCTCTAGAAATTTAGGCCAATATGGATATAATCGCCTAACTCAAAAGTCTTTTCATTTCTTTCTATAAACTCTCACTGATCTTTCCCAAATATGCTTTCAAAGTTATTTTTATTTCCCTCTTGCCCTTCCTCAGGGAAGCTGCCTGCATGTTAATTCCCACCTTGTAGAATAGTGTTTTCTCTAAGTGTTACCCTCAGCTCTATGTTGCAGGATTCTTGGGATTCCAGGAACAAACCCATTCCCCTGCTGTACCCTCTGCCTTGATGAGTTGATAGGTATGATGTTTTAAAACAATTTGCAAAATAATTTGCACTTCAGAGTCCATATGAGGTTTTGTTTTTTAATTGGACAGTTGCCTGTATTAGCGGAAATCAAAAGCAGCATACAATCATTTACTCTCCCCCACTGGAGTATATCCAACTGTTTTTCTGGTTTGGGTTCCACATCTGTCTCGGTCTGTGCACATGCATAATTGTTTACAGAGTTGCAACCACTGCCTATTTCTGTGAGCCTGATTATTGGCATCTAGTTTTCCAAGTAACATTGACACACATCTGTTCAAATCAATTGACGCTCCCATCATAACTGACTCATTTGGCCATTTGGCGGGAAAAACGAGTTTACATGCCAACTGGAACAAAGAAAACCTGGATACGGGGGAACAGCAGGGAGAAAGAAATAGTGGGAGAGGATTCTTGTGACTTACAGATCATAAAACATTTTCCAATAACATTTTTTAAAGTATGTATACTATTACACTGCATGATTGATTATATTTTAACCCCCCTCCCATGGTGAGACATTTGGGTGGTTTTCAATATCTAGTGAGTTAAAAATGCATATAAATTACAGCCTTTGAAAGATGATTGCATTTTCTTGAAACAGGAATCTTCTGTGTCCAAATTCCCACCAAGAGTGTTGATGTAGAGTTCCTTTGTTGGAAAAAAAAATCAGTACTGCTAACTGCAGTTGCTGGATGGGTTCAAAAAATATTCCTGCAATTAAAGATTTTTACAAAATAATGTGCAAAACAAATTTGTCAAAGTAACCTGTATATCTTGTCCCACAATTTACAGTCAATCTTGATTTAGAAGTAGGTTCAACCTTTTCTGCTTTAAGAAACCTCTCTGTCTAATAAACTTTATACAATGTTGCATACACACAGCATCCTCACTAACAAATAGCATGTGTTGAGGAAAAAACTGAGAAAACAATGGAAAGGTGGTCCTTGGAGGCAGTAAGGTTGGGTCCATTAATCAGCAAACTATAAAATGATTCACCCTATACAAGTATCCCACACATTATGATGCACATTTAGCAACGCTGAAAAAACAATTTCAAAGAAAACCTTAGGGAGTTGTTAAAAGAGAATTTATAGTCTGGAACAAATTGCCATCTTCTTAATTGACACAGAAATGTTTGGCTAAAATATTGCTTTATTCACATTTTTGTCCTTGGAGAAAAATCTAGGCACGCTGTAACTTTGTGTAAATGAAAGGTACAAGGAATGCTTTAAGTCAGAAAAGGGCACCTTGCAGTCAGGGGTTGTGCAGACTTGCTCAATTTCTGCTACTCTCTGGAGTCCAAGGCAAAGGGCTTCCCAGATTTAGGGAGGCAATGGCCCCAGGTCAGGATCCAGGGTTCCTGTCTCACTTGGGTCCTGCAAGCGCCCACGGCAGAGAGCCTGACAGAGTGGGCAGGGTCGTTGGGGGGGGGCGCCTCCAGTGCCCGTTGGCACTTTCTCCTCTAGCTGGAGAGAACCATGCAGTACTAGGAGGAACTGGTGAGCCACAAAAGGGAAGCCTCAAGGTGCCCGCCTCCATCCCCCAATGCAAAGGTAGGCAACCTCCTGGAACCTGTTCGCCCTTGATTAGCCATTGATTGCGCACCAGAGAGGCCCTAGCCAGCGCGAATGGGGCCGCAGGAGTGCCAAAGAGCTTTGAGCCTTCGGATCTCTGCGAGGAGGCCACAGCAGGAGGGAGCCTAGGCCTAGCAGTGGTCGCAGGTCTTGGTAGCCTAGGAGCCTGAGGAGCCAAGAAGACACCTAGTGCAAGGGAACCCGGGAGAGGGAGATTTACGGAGGCTGGCGCCCACTCCCCTCTGCACTAGCCAGACTGGGCCTTCCCACCCTGGAAATCCGGTGGGGGGGGCATGCCTGCTCCCTCAGGGAAGAACAGTTCAACGCAGCCTGCAGAGTAAACAAGCCCATTGTGTGCTTGTGTCTTTTGTCTTTTAAGATGACAAAAAGCATGGAAAGTGTTTGCCACTAGTCGTTTCCCTGCTCGTGCTTCAGATCGAAAAATGATCTGAAGTGATCTTAACAGGAAAACTAATACCTCAGAGAACTAGTCCGCCTTTCTAGGCTGGCTGTCAAATTCCTAGGCTATCACGGAAGACTAAAAGGGTCAGTCCAGGGAGGGGTGGAGGTGCTTTAGGGAACCACAACGTGCAGCACTAATTAGCCCCAGCAGTGGAATTTTGGAGTTTCTAAGGGCTCCTGGGGCAACAAGTGTGTTTTGGGGGAAGGTCCTCAACGGTGACATTCTGAGTGAGCTTTTGGGACAAATGCTAAAAAAGAAGCAGGAAAGACAGAGCCTCATTTTAGAGCCTCAGATTCCTGCTCACGTTCCAGACCTCAGTGCCTTCCAGGCCTCCCCCCCCTTTCCCCTGCCTGCAAGGGCTCACCCTTCTTGGATTCCTGAGCTCTAAGGAAGCCCCTGTCCCATGGGGAAAAATGGGAGATAGCCTGTTAGTTTTTGCTGAACCCAAAGTCCTTTCCACACACACGATAGGAACCACAGAGAGATGTAGGGACAGCATGAAGTCACCTTTCTGACCTCCCTTCACTCCTGTTTTGGACCCTTCCCCCACTTCCTTGTTGGGCACTGAAGACCAGATGGGGTGTTTTTTTTTTTTCCCCAGTGGACCTGTGGATAGATAGTATTCCATCTGCGTGGAGAAAGATGGTGCTAAAATGAGCCTCGGTCATGCCCAGTCACAGCTGAGCAATATTTCCTGGAGGACAGGTATGCGCAAGTCCCAAGTCTCCTTGCTTCTAGGATGGGCACTGCAGTTGATGGGCCGACACTTACCTGAAGGCTGTGCCACTGTAGAAGTCCCAGACTTGCCCTGGCAGCAGAAACAACACTCCAGAGTACAGATCCCACACTGCAGTACTGTTCCCGCTGCTAGGGCACGGCTGAGTGTGGGGCACTGCATCCCTGCTAGGTTAGATGCATGTTACCTTGAAGTGGCCCCTGACAAGGGCCCCTCCCAGTCCAGCAGAGCAACGCTACCCTCCCTGGCCCCACCTACCAGCAAGCCAGCCTTGTGCGCCGGGGTCGCTTCCAGCAGATCCCCTCTTTCTGCTTTCCCACAAGGGGGTATAGCAGCGCCTCACGTTTTGAATCATTTAGAACACTTCAAAACATGAATTGCTGCTGCATCCCCTTGGAGTCCATGAAGGGGGATTGCTCAGGGGTACCTGTGGGGAAGAAGGAGAGGGTGACGAGGAGGAAACTCCACTCCATCCAGCCCAATGTGGAGGGGTAAGTAAGACTTATTATTAGGACACATCACTCCAGATTGATTTACTTTTTAATAACTTCACCGCTTGATTTCCAGGATCTGTATGTGGAGCGAAGGGTGTGGCTCTCATCCCCTCCCCCCATGATGAACCTTGGAAAAGTGCAGTGATGAAAACTGAGCAGTAGGAGATAGAAATTAGTGTGGGAGACAATCTTACCTCTGCAAGTAGAGAAAAAAATGAGATTAAATAATTTGAGACAATATGGCAACTTCTGCAGCCTGCTTGCCAGCTTCCAAGTCTCGGTCAAACTTCTCTGCTGTATATCCTGAGTCTCATTTACTATCCCCAGTTAGACAAACAAAAAACCTTTTCATTTAGTGGAAAGAGACACAGGTGATTTAAAGGAAATAACCAAGACCCTTTGGGACCGTTGGCTGATTCTAAGGTGTATTGTAACTGGGAAGTACATTTACACTGGCAGATGTCTTCAACTCCTTGCCAGTGATTTTTTTCATTCTTAAACATCTTGATTAGAGTTATTTTTAGGTGTAAATAATGAATGAGGATTTTCTGTAGATGAAATACCTAAGTGCCTCCATGTTATGCTGGTTGCTCAAACTTCTTTATAAACAATTTATGCCTATCAATGTCACCTATTAAAATACAAATCAAAAGGTTTAAATACTTAATGTCAAATTAGTCCTTTCTCAAGGGGCTCTACAGAAACTCTTTTGTGTCCAGAAATGGCTGGCAATGTGCATATTCCTTAATGATTAACTCATTCATTTGATATGGCCTTTTCTTTTTTTTTTTTTAATGGGCACGTATTTGCAGTAAGTTTCAGGCATCCCCTTCCTTTTGTTTAAACAAAATATTCGAGGAAGTATAAGAAAAACCATCCTACCCCTTAAGCCTTCAATCACAAACCTGAAAAGTAAAACAAAGCCCAAACTCTAGTGACTCTAAAGGCCCAGATACATTCTATTACACAGGATAGTCAAAGTATCTGAAGAAACTGTGTTTGGCTTCATTTAAAATTTTTGTGTCATAAAACTTCCATAATTAGTTAAATATCTATGTATTACTTAATAAAATGTGCAGTTTTTAATGAGATTAAGTACAAAATTCATAATACCAAAGACTGAGATGGAGTGCTAACAAATACACTCTTTGTGTCATAATAAACATAACCATTAATAATAATAAGCCCAATTTCCAAGTCAGGAAAATTAAGTGTCTGTAAATTTTGTCCTGTTTTGGCAATATTAACGAACAATTTTTACATTGACCTTTGGGTTTAATGGAGAAAAAAATCTTTGGTTGTCCTTAAAAAGAAAAAAGAAACATGTTTAGCAAACGTACAAGTACACTTTAAAAGTCTCTGTCTTCAATTAAATACTTTATGTTCCAGGCAGATATGTGAGCCAGCACATCAAACGTTCAAGTCAGGCCTAACATTTCCTTAGCCCATTACTTAGAAAAGCAAGTTCATTCGAAATAACATCGATGTCAAAGGCGAAATGTCCTTCCAGATTGCTTTGTAAACTAACTCACTGGAATCGAATTCTTTTATACCTTTCACCATACCTCTTTCTTCTCTTCCAAGTTTTAATACAACGACTTACATCCCTCAAAAGCCTTCTCGCTCAGTCAGTTAATGTGTTTCCCCTCGGACTGAAATTTACTTACGAAAAGAGAGTACAAAGAGGCGTCCTGTCACTTCTGAAGAGGTTCGTTTGCTGATACAATAGACAAAGAATCGATACTTTCGAATTGCCGTAGCCCCACCCCCTTCTGAACCGCAAACGTTTGGCCAAATGATTTATGCGCCTTGCACTGTTCATATGTTGCAACGTAATATGTTTTATTTTGCAGATGCCTTGTCCCCCATCCCAAACCCACCATGTACCTTCCATCCGCGCTTTCCAGCCAAACTTTTTCAATGTCAAGTTTCCCACAGGGAAAAACTGAGCAACCTTGAAAGTTTTAATTCAGGAGAGACAATGTAAAATTAATTTCACATTCCTTTCCCAGGTATATTTTACTGCTTAGAAATAAGCCTCCAAAAGTCCGTTCACATTCCATCAAAACCAGTCGCTTCAGACCCTGCGCGGCTGACAGTTGGTCACTGCCCCTTACTCAGTTTTTGTTCCCGCCCCTCCACCTAACTTTTACTCTGCCGGTTTCCTGAGAATTTCCCGGGCTCCAACCACTAGCTAAGCAATTTCAGGATGCGCCCCACCCCACCCTAACCTCCCAAACATGCTTCCCACCCCCCAAAAGGACAAGAGTTTTTTTCAGAATCTTTGTCAGGTTTGTTTCAGCCGGCCGTTCATCAACCTTACATTTTGGTAAAAGGCCAGCCTACGAGTCCCTCCTTAAAAAAAAAAAAAAAAAAAAAGTGGCATATCACCTCTGGTTGCACTCGAAAATGGCGCCGAAATCGAAGAACTTCTTAAATTTCATTGTAAGCTTTTTGCAATGGTTTCTGGGATTTTCCTGCGAGGCTGCTCTGCTGCGTCTGAAAGCTAGCGAAGGAGCAAGCAACCGAGACAGAAGGAGGAAGGAAAGGGTGGGTGTGGTGGCGGAAAGATCGGGGAGCAAGGGGGAGAGGGACAGAGAGGAAGAGAGACGGAGACACAGAGCAAGGGAGGGGAGGGGGCAGAGGGACCGAGAGAGGGAGAGAGAGAGAGACAGAGAGAGAGACAGAGACAGAGACAGAGAGAGACACAGAGACACAGAGACACAGAGAGAGCGAGACCTTGGAGGCCAGGGCCAGGCCAGGACTGTAACTACGGAGTCTCAAGAGCGAGGTGCCAGGCACGGAGCAGCGGGACGACGAGACGCGTCGCGGCCAAAAGGCTGGCAGCAGCCGGAGCTCGGAGACAGGCGTGGTGGAGGCTGAGCGGCGCTGGGCTAGGGGCCCCAGGACTGCGCCCCATAGGGCGCGCTGCCGCCGCTAGCCCGGAGCCCCAGGAGCAGCCCTAGAAAAAGCCGGCCCGGGGGGCGTGGCCAAGCTGCGCCCGCGCCCCCGCCCCCTGCTCAGCCGCTCCCCTCCCGGTCCCGGGGGCAGAAGGGGGAAGGGAAAAAGGATCCCTCCAGGGAAAGGAAGGGGCCCGCAGGGGCGCTGCCTTGACCCTCAGCCCTGAAGGGCCGGTTGCCCACAGCAGCCAAATACAGAACCTAAAGACTCAAGGCTCAGAAAATGAAAAAGGAGAATAAAAAATTGTAAAGCCAAGAGCACCAAGTAGTATAGCACACACGCAGGAACCCACCGGGATGGAGGCCACTCTGCGCTCCTGAGTCCCCTCGCCTTGTCCCTTGAGCTGCCTTGAGGGCGCAAGGCTGCTCAGAAAAGCCTGAGGCGCAGTGCTTCCAGGGGGTGCCTGAAGTGGAAAGGGCTTAGGAGAGGGCGCAAAGACTTTTCAGAGACTCTTGCCCCAGCCCCTCTGCCGAACTCGCAGGTAGTGAAGTTCCTGGGACTGGGTGAATGACTTTTGTCATTGCCTTGTGTTTAGGGAACTCGGCACAGAGGGAGTGAAAAATTATGTATACATGTGTTCAGTCCACAGCGGGAAATGGATTTTGAGAGGCAAGTGGAGAAACAGGAGCGAAGAAGGCAAGTTGTGGTTCTGGGTGCTGGAAATCAGTAGTGATGATGCTCTCTCTTAGGTGTGAAAGCGGTACTGAGGAGCGTGTCCTCCTCAGAAGTTGCACACCAAAGTGTGGAGAAGTAAAATGCCAAGATGTCTGCAGTTCAAAACCGACCCAGCCAACATATGTATGCACACACGGGGCGGGGGGAGAGAGAAAGAGAGAGAGAGAGAGAGAGAGAGAGAGAGAGAGAGAGAGAGAGAGTATGGCCCTACAGTTGTTGCATCCTGCTGAGTGTGGATAAATACATTCATCCTACTGTCCCTTTTAACTTTCTTGTATACTTGTAAAATGTCATAATATAAAATTGAGGGAAATCCCATCTACCGCTTGAACGCCAGGAAAATAGAATGTGGGTCCTTTCTCTCCTTTTCCCGGGTGGGGAAAATCTTTGAGCAAATAGGGCTCTAACCCAGGGGGATGTAGATGGAGAGAGCAATGGGTAGCGCGAGCCTGGAGCCGCCACAGCCCCGGGCACGCAGTCTCAGGAGGGATCTTCTGAACAGGTGGGCAGCGGCGCACAGTGCGCTGAGGAGGAGCTGCTCAGAAAGCTGGCCAGTGGACCCAAGGAAAGGCTGGTTCTCCTGCGGTTCCGGGACCGGTCCCGGGTCTCTACTCTGACTTGTGTCGCGCTGAGCTGCCGACCTGCGGAGGAAATCCGCAGAGCGCGGAGAGCCGAGCCGCGCGCGAGTAGTCGTGGCCACGCTGCCCCGGAAGCCGCAGCTGCTGCCGCTCGTGGAGTGCGTGCCCGCGAAGAGTCCAGAACCGCGCGCGGGTGCTGCGGCAGGGGCGGGGGCTCACGTACCTAAAGAAAAGACCACCAGTGAGCGACACACGCACACGCACACCCTGAAAAATCGGTGTACAAAATAAAACCACGGATTTCACCGTGCTCCGGGCGCCAGTGCCTCCAAAAAGCATTTTTACTGGGACATTTCTGTAGACTGCTGTGAAATCCTACATTGGATTATTTGCAAACTCGGTCTCAAAGACTGAAGGCATTGCAGACGCCGCACAGCCTTTCTGTGGCTTTTTTTTTTTTTTTGGATGAGTGGGTAGGTGGAGGAAGAGAGAGAAAGACAGTAGACTCTTCCGAAGGCTGGCGAACTGTTTTTCGAAAGTTTACCAAAAAGATTTTACAGAGCCAGACCTAGGCTTTCGCTTCAGGAAAGCATTTTAACCGTCAAGTAACGTGTGCAGTGTCGATGGACGCTGAAACCTATAGAAGTTACAAATTTCCCAGTACACCTCCAAAGCCCTTCACAGACGCAGACAGGGCTGAAAGTTTGCTGGACTGTCGGACTTGGCTGGACAAGTTTCCAAAGCCTCAGATAGAACATTTATGAAGCTCAGGTGTCTTTGGGGATTCCGGTTGGGTAAGGGAGGCTTTCTTAGAGTTTTTGAGGTTGGCTGGGCAAATTTGCCCGGGTTGCTGCACATAAGTATTTATTTTCCTAACTAAATTCAGAAGATTCCAGCGCTGTAAGATGAAAGTTGAGTTTGTGGCGTGTCCTGTAAAGAAAAAACGGCAACAGCTTTTTTTATTAAACTCCTTTTGCTACATCAGCAAATTAGAGAGCCAGTTGAATATTGATGAATTCTTTGAGGGTGAGTAATATGGCTACCGGCCGAGCAAGTGAGGGAGGGCAGACTTAAGTATTTACTCAAGTGAACAATCTTCAAATATTTTTTCAAATATTATCTTTAAAGAATTTTCTTAGGACTTCTGAAGCAACACTGATTCTGCAAGTGACTTTATTTATTAGGCCCTTTCCAACTTGACAAAACTCCCAGGACAAGAATTACCATGAAATGTGGCCATGGCTTATTTTAGATTTGGAAGGGGGACACAGCTCAGCAACTGAGGGGTCCTGAGGCCTCTAGCCCAGGAGTCAGACCACTTCTCAGTGGGCAACTAGGAACCCAGAATGAAGTGTACAGCGTCTACAGTTTTCTGTCATTTCTGAAATACTGATTCAAAGCGGGCGGTTTCAGGAAAACAGCACATGTTTTTCTTTCCATTTTCTTCCATGTAACATTCAGAAATTACCTTGATAAGAAATAATTACAGTTAGCCAGGGGAGAAGAGTTTGCCAATAGATTTGAAGGGTCTGAAGGCACAGCTGAGAAAAATAAGTTAACTCTGAACTGCACATATTCAACAAGGAAGTTATACATAACAAGGTATTTGGAATAATTTTGGGAAAGTGTTTTCTGAAAAACAGTTGTGAAAGAGCCTTTGGAAATAGATGCTAGTGAATCTATCAAAACTCCTTTTTTTAAATTACAGAGAAATTTTCTAGAATCTAGCATTTTTAAGTAAAAGGTGCCTTTTATAATTATATTTTTCCTGAAGACCTTGAGTTAGAGAAACAAGACTTTTCTTATGTTGTAAATATCCAGAAATCTTTGGAGAGATAAAATCAGCATAGAGTTACAGATTTAACTGAAAGAAAACAACTGCAATTCTATTATGAAGCTTCTACCTTGTTATTTCTAAGGGCTTATTTTCAAGGTTCAAGCAAGGGCTGGTAGTGACTGGTGACAATATAGTCATGCCTGTCCTAATACCAGATTAAACAAGGAGAGAGTGTTCTTTGATAATTTTTATTTTTCGCTGTGAAATTAATTATGAAAATGGTTCTTTGCAAAATTTAGACCTTTAGGGAAATTTTTGCAAATCTTAACTTCTCCCACCACCATGATCTCATTCAAAAAAAATATAGAATGGATTAGTAATATTTTTCTTTTCTGCCAAAGAGCAGCTTAGTATGACATTGATGGATTTTGCTTTTGATCTTGAGGTTTCTTTTCCTCCTCAAAAAACACAGCATTACTGCCTTCAGTGCTGCTGAGATTTTGTCTTTAAATATGGCACATCTCTCTTGTTGGGTGTGTACTATTATCTTAGTTACTCATGGATTTTTGCTTATCAAATAAAAGAGGAACAAAGGAAGACCACAGCGAAGGAGTGTAGGATGGCATTAGCCTCTCGACATTGTGTGGGTCTTACTGTGTGACTGTCCCATAAGTGAGTGTGACTCCTTGCTCTTTACGCAGAATGTGACCTGACTGGGTAAAATTTAATGACACAGACTTGGAGGTGGAAATCCCATCTGTTGTGTGCATCGTAGCCAGAACTGAGGTTCAAGTGTAGTCCTAGGCCAGATAGGGCAGCTGCTTTTACCATAAAAATTATGGTGATATTTCTAACATTATACTTTTAGTACTTTCCTGAGGTCTCGCCTAATTATGAGAAAGAGAAAAAGTAAATAAACTCTAGTAAAATCAGTGTCAATGTGTCAAATGTAATCTTGTTCAGGGAGGCTGAAGTGCATTTGGACAGTTGGTTGCTTTATTTATATTAAAAAATTGAAAAAACCCAAACAAACCAACTGAAGAGTGACCAGCCCAAGGAGGTCTTGTAAAAAACACAGGGCTCTGCCAAGTCTGAATGACATCATTTGCAAGATCTTGCTAAGTAAAGGGAAAACACTCCATGGGGCAAATAATATCTTACTGGATAGAGGAAAGAAGAGGGAACAGGAAATTGAAGGCTGCCAAGGGACGCTATCTTTGTTTAAACCCAAGATGCAGCTAAGTGTTTTCCAAGCATGAAATACTTTGCTGAAAGAGAGGAGGGAAAATCAATATACATAACTGAAATACTTTCCTGAACATTAACACTTAACACTCCAGAAGTCACTTGAAATTCTCCCTCTTCTTCTCATAACTGTTTACAATTTTTTAAAAAAGAAAGCTTCATTGGTAGAGTTTCTTAGACTGGTGGAAAATGTCATTTCTTTTATCTGTGTATCTTAAAATAATTATTTTCCCCTCTTTCTGAAGTACTGTGAATTGAATTTAGAATCTTGCACATGCTAAGAAATCACTCCATCTCTGAGCTACATTTCTAGCCCTTCAGGTAAGTCTTAGATTGTAATGGGATTTTGGACTTAGTTTTAAGTTTTAGCATTTAGTCTAAGGTAGTTAAGGTATGTTCCTTAGCCCAGAGTCCTCAGGAATGCCTGAGTCACAGGCAAGGGAGAGTGAAAACAAGAATACAAAAGACAAAAATGGTGGAAGAAACCAGGCATGGTAGTGATGCCTGTAATCCCAGCACTTGGGAGGCTGAGGCGGGAGAATCACCATGAGTTCAAGGCCACACTTGTCTACATAATGAACTCAAGACCAGCCCATACTGCAGAGTGAGACCCTGTCTCAAAAAAATGTGAAATAACAAAAAATCAAGACCTTCTCATGAAAGTCTACCCTGAAGTTCAGATCCATAACCTGCCACCACTAGGTCATGAAGGTGATGGTCTCAGTTCCACCACTGGTCTCTCAGCTAAGTTCTGCTTTTCTCTCTCTCTCTCTCTCTCTCTCTCTCTCTCTCTCTCTCTCTCTCTCTCTCTCCGTGATCCTGAGATCTGTCCACAATTTTTATAACATTGACTGACACAAAAATCACATGGCTACAAAGCATGTCTGCACAACTACAAAGCATTATGTCTGAAGGCATTCAAGGCCCTTTAAACATGGCTGCCATCTGCTTCTCTGCATGCACACCCTATCCCTGGCTGTACTTCCCTCATCCTTCTGAGCAGGTGAGGTCTGCTTCTCCCATTTTCTCATTCTTCAAGGCCAAGACAAATGCCACCTCTTTCTTGAGGTTTTCTCAGGTGGCCTCACAGTTGGAGTGAAGTGCCTCTCACTTATCTTGAACTTTAAAGAAGGGAGTAATGTCCATACTATCTTCCTTGGCAGACAGGTACCACCTGGAGAGCAGGGATATGTCTATCTATAAGTGTCAATGCAGCACCTGTGTAATATCCTATGACAGTTGGTACCCAGCCCATATTTATCAAATGAACACAAACCTGAAAAAGAAAAGGAAGAAATGGACAGAGTGAAAAGAAAGGTACTTTGTTGATGAAACTAATGACTAGCACCTTGAGAAGTGTCTTAAATTTCTTTCAGTATCCTTGGTGCTGACAAAAGTGGTCATGTTGACTTAACAGAAGTCCATCTGGAGCTGGCATTTAAAACCCATCCCTGTAATAATATGGAAGGAAGCCTTGAAAGGGCTTTGTATGAGGGGGTGGTGTAAGCAAAACAGTGCTTCAGCAGCTCACTTAGCTTAAATGGTACCTCTATGAACTCTGAAAAAATGATAGCCAACAAGTGCTTGTCTCAATACTTGGAATATCTCAGTCTGCATGGCACACAGGAGTGAATGTTCTTATTTGGAAAGAGAAAAGGTGGAAACAACTGCTTCCTGTATGTTGATTGTATATGAAGGGAAATGCAAGGTGCCCCCTTCCAACAGGAATCCTCTCCCTGCTTCCTACACCCTTCTCTTACACACACAAGCACACTTCTGATTTTATTGACCTTTAAATATGAGTCAGTTTCCCATTGAATTGGTCATATGAATATGTTTCAACATATAAGCAAAAATTAATTGAAATAATCCAGAAATGTACTATCACATGCTGATTGATGGAACAAAGAATTGAAAATACGTGCATACTTTCTGTTTGCTTTCTGGTGGTGACAGAGCCTTCCAACTGGAGAATGTTCTTTTTCACGGGCAGTTGTAAAAAATTCACTAAATATTTAAACAAATTTAAAACAACATCACCACTTATTTAAAGTTTAGATATATCTACTATCAGAAGAATGTGATTTTTTTCGCCTTAGTGGAGTGAAACTTAAAGCAGATGAAACATGAAACAAAAATGAGAATTAATTTGTAGTTTGAACCATAAAAACAGAAGGTTTTTGAAGAGATTACCTTATTTTGATTGTGCACTGTAAATTATTCCAGGGAGTTGGTGTGGGCATGACATTGAGGCATACTTTTGGGTTAATTTGTTCCTAATCTGACCTACTCTTGGCAGTGGGAAGGGCTAGAATTTCTCTGACCCTAGAGAAACCAGCCTCACCATGCGCGTGTGTGGTTTTAGGACTTGTCTCTTTTTTCTCTCTTTGGGTTTCATTTTGTGCTTGTCAAGCAGTGAAGCTCAGAAAGCAGAATAAATATCCTGTAGGCATCACTTGGAGAATAAATTTCTTTTAAAGGTATGTGTGTATGCATATATGTTTAAGTTGTAGACAGAACTGAAAGACTTCTTGATAGAAAAAGAAGTATTTGGCTAAAGAAAAACATCAACCATAAAAGGTAAATAATTTATATTGGTACAGCATTTATATAATTAAGTGTATGTGAGCAAGTTAAAACAACATTAAAAATAATGTTGACACTTTAAACAAATCTCCTAGAGCACTACTGCCTTCAAATTTTGTATTTCTAGACAGCTGGTAAGAATTCTTTTGTTCCTTTAGGGTTGAAAGCTGGCATTAACATTTATTTCTTTGATTCAGAGCAATTCTTCCTTGCTTGTTTGAGGACAACTACAAATAAATACAGACAAAGCCATGAAGCAAAGGCCCAGAAATCTGTCCCCATCCACAACTGTACCACCAACCTGGGCAAAATTAGCCCCTCTCAGCTACTGGTGTTTCTCAATTCTGTGAGCAACTTTGATTTCATGCGTTACCCTTCAGGTAAGTCCCCTGAATTTCACCAATGGCCCAATTGAAACTGGGTAAGGGAAAACAAAACAACTGGGTGGACAATATAAAATATATAGAATGGCATAGTGTATGAGCTATGAAAAATGGACATCCCCCCTGTAATTGAAATCATCTCCAGATTACTTATAATTCCTAGCACAAAGTAAATGCTATGTGAGTGGTTGTTATACTGTATTGTTTAGGGAATAATGACAAGAAAAAGTCTGTTCAGATTCATTACAGGTAAAAATGTTTTTTTAAAATATTTCGAGCCATGGATGACTGAACCCTTGGATTTAGAATCTGTAGCTACAGAGGGAAGATCGTTGTTACATGGCTCACACCCTAAATTACAGTGTATTAGAGGATTCCTTTTTCATAGTGCTGGGAGTGGAACCCTGAGTGGTGCACGTGCAAGGCAAACACTCTTCCACTGAGCTATCCCTTGAGCACTCCCATTAGAGGCTAGCTGAGTTGATAGTATCACTAATAAAATTTGATAGCATTATCATTAATATAGTATGAGAAACAATATTGGAGCTTCTATCAAGTGTCACTTACATTGTTTCATTAAGTGGATCTATTATAGTTTTAAAAAAACTAATTAGAAGCTTTCTGTGGAAGGGTTTTTAACCAGTCAGTCAGTGCTTTAACTTGCATGCTATAGGCTGTATTTTCCCAGAAGAAAAAATATAACTGACTCAGACAAAGATGCAGCAGTGACCTAGCCTGTATCTTTCCAGTTGGTGTCTTGCCATATGTATTTACATGAATAAATTAAAGAGTGTTGTACTTATATAAACACATATTATATTTACATAAATACATAAAACAGTTGAAGAGTGTGCTTGTGGAATTTGCCAGTATGATCAGATTGACGGTGTGGTATCAAGCTGTACAGCAGTCCCCAGTGACCCCTACACTCTGGCATTCACACTTTTGTGTCATTCCCTCCCAAGTGTGTGGATGGGACATAGAGACTCTCCTAGGAAACAGGACAGAAGTGATGGGATGTCTCTTCCAAGACACACAAAGTGACCTGTGGAGTCCTGTGGCCTTTGTCATCCTTTCCCCTTCACTTTTGCGTTTCCTCTCCTCCTCATCACACGTAATGAGGACGTTAAAAAAGTCTATGGAGAAGGCCACAAGGGAGGCACTGAGTTATCCTGCCTACAGTCACTTGTGTGAGATATGTAGATTCTCAGTTACAAGTAAGACTTGTGTTGGTTGTGGCTATAGCTCACAAAAGTCCGTGAGCAAGAGGCATCGAACTAAGCTCCGCCACATCCCAAACACCTCTGAGACAATAAGGGCTTGTTGTTTGATGGATTTGTTATTCAGCAATAGATAGGTAGTACAAATGGTCCTGTACTTGTAAAACTAAAGAGTTTATAACTTGAAATTTAATCTTATTTGTTTTCTTCAGTAAATGTTTTAGAAAATTGTATGACTGAGTCCTTCTCTCTGAATAAACAACTATAATTACAATTTAAACAGGACATTGTAGAGATCCATCATAGTGATTAACACTAATTAGAACTAACAGACATCTTTGTGAAAGTCAGCCTTCTCTTTACCATAAACACTTCTTTCTTGATGATGTACTTCTTATGAACTGGGGTGTGTTTCTCTGTGTGTGGGACTGGTACTGTGCTTAGTTTCATGTTTGACCAGGCTTTCTTTGTTGGTACAGAAATAGAGGAATGAGGGTACTTAGATGCATCGTAAAAATGGAGGCTGGGGAGATTTCTCAGTAGAATAAGTGCTTGCCTGGCAAGTGCTAGGTCCTGAGTTCAATCCCCAGTACTGCAAAAAAAAAAAAAAAAACAAAAACAAAGAAAGAAAGAAAGAAAAAGAAAATGGATTCACATTAAAATTAGGGATAAAAGTCTTTTTGCCATTAACATTTACATATACTGTATACAGACTTACAAAAATCTGGCTTGCTATTTTCAGGCTACAACAACAAAATTTGAACATTACTTTGCATCTCCTTTTATGGATGAAAAATCTCATTATGGCTCTAAATTTTTTTTTTAATATTTGACAAGCAATTATCTTAACAAATGGTTTCAGATAGTTTTGGCTTTCCCAGAGATTGAAAGGTGAAAATGCTCATTTCTTTTGATGGCAACGAAGCATTTGTTATTATTATCGCAAGTATGATGAACACTGTGAGATGAATATTTATAAATCATGTCACCTTAAAAATTAATTGAACATTACCACAATAAAGGAGGAAAGCATTCTTTTGGAATGGTGTTTCAAAAAGGCAGTAAAATCAGTCAATTAACATCTAGTTTTTTCTTCTTAACATTTTTTGATCTATCTTTAGGGTGGTTTATAGACTTCGTTTATGGACTCTCGGGCTCTTTCTTAGTACTGGTTGTTCAGTTAACTGGATCACGCGTCTACTGGACTGCTTCACCACATACTGTTAAGCTAAGTGCACAACAAACAAACAAATAGGAGACATACTCTCTGGAGCACAAGAAACATACAACTGAGTTGAGAGTATCAAATATGTACCTGAAATGGTCAAAGTACACATTTACTGAGTTCAAGATATGTTGGAGTCAGTATGTACAGGCTACTATGACATTTTGAAAAATTATGCTTAATTATGCTTGGCAGTCAAGTCATGCAAAATTCGATGACTGTAAGGTTTTTCTGTATGTTTATTCATTTTTAAAAAATCTTTTTGAGCCAGGGTTTCACTATGCAGTTCAGGCTGGTTTAAATGCACTTTGTAGCCCAGGCTGACCTCACACTCACAGTGATCCTCTTGTCTCAGCTTCCTGGGTGGTGCTGGGATTGCAAATGTGCACCATCATGTCTGGCCTTCCAGGTATATTCTTCCTAATTCTTTTGCCTAGAATGTCCTGCAATTCTACTTTCTCCTGATATAATTGTACCTCTCATTTAAGGTCCAATTAAAAAGTGCCCAGTTCCATGAATACTTG
Source organism: Ctenomys sociabilis (assembly GCA_004027165.1). Classification (NCBI taxonomy): domain Eukaryota; kingdom Metazoa; phylum Chordata; class Mammalia; order Rodentia; family Ctenomyidae; genus Ctenomys; species Ctenomys sociabilis. Next base: position 42,629 of record PVKA01003014.1, read on the forward strand.
GCTTAATTCATCTTGGTTTATCTGTTACACTATAACCTACAGCCCACCCAGCTGTTTGCCTAGAATTCCATAAGTTAGATTGTTCTACCTCACTGAACACTTGTCTTTTGCCTTATTGCTCTCTATTCTTTTCCTAACCTTTTCATGATACATTGAAGACTGAGCATTTGAGAATGCTGATTCTATGATCCAGATCACCTACATTCATGTCATTTCCCTGAAGTTAGATCTGTCATAATTACCCCTTACTTAACTTGCAGCTCCATTTCTTGAAATGATTCTTTGACATGTCCACTTCGGATGTCACTACAGCCTGAAACTCAACATGCACAACCCATAGAAACCTTCATCCTCTATCATCTACCCTCACGCCAATTACTTTTTTGAAATTTAGAGAATACCATGTCTTTTGAGCCTCCAGGGTTCTTAGTGATGGCATTTTCTTTGAATAAATCTGTTTTTTTTTCTTTCTTACGTACACACACACACACACACACACACACACACACACACACACACATATTTAGGCAGATCAGAACTTAGCTTCAGTCCTATGTCTTCCTTGTAGCCTGTCCTCTCTGATTCAGGGTCTGGAGCTTTCCACATTGCAAATTCACCCATGCTACTCATTTATCTCTTAATCATGATAAGCTAAAATAATTTTTTTCATGTATTTAGTATAGGGTCTACAAGGTCTCACTACACAGATAGGACTTGTAGTGATCCTTCTGTTTTCAACCTCCCAAATGCTGGGATTACAGGTGTGTGCCTCCAAGCTCAGTTTCAATCACCCTCTCACTGCCCGCCAGGGGTGTGGCCAGCACAGCATGCTGGGAATCAAACAAGGTCACTGAGCCTCCCTAAGCAGGTGCTTTCATCCACTGAGCTATCTGGCTGGCTCAAGTTAAATAATTAAAGTTTTGTTATTTACTTAAAAATGGTTCAATTTCCTTTCTTCCTACCCTTTGAGTCCTTTCTTATCTCATATCACCCAGGTTAGAGCAATTGTCCACTTCGGTGCCCTTCCTTCTACACAGGCTCATTTATCCTGTCTCAGTGCTTACCCTCATGAAAACTTTTTGTTCTTCTGCCCCACTCATCTTATTCTCCTTTGCTTAACTAAGTCATTACTATCTTCCGAAAATGGGATCATTGTTTAACTCGAACTGCAAATCTAACTGGATCTTCCATCTCACAAGAGATTCTCTTCTCTGGGAGTGGTGTTAGGGATTGTATGGTGAACTTTCTACCATTGTGACCTGACCTGACAGAAACCACTTAAAGGAGGCAAACTTCATTTAGGCTCGCAATTTCAGAGGTTTAAGTCCTTGGTCAGCTGGCTCCATTGCTTTTAGTTTCATGGAAAGGCAGAAACATTGTGGCAGAGGACTCTGGCAGAGGAAAGTTGCCCATCGCATGGCAACCACAAAGGAGAAAGAAAGAATCCAAGAAGAATGGGCCAGAGACCAGATAGAGTCTCCAAGGTCATGCCCCCACTTTCTTCAATGAGATCTCCCCTGCAGTTTCCATCCCCTCCCAATAATGCCATCAAATTATGATCTCCAGTGGCCAGGATTTAATTCCTGGCATGTCATTCTGGCCCTGCCTCTAGGATGTGCTGAGATGGCAATTGAGATTAGGTGTGGTGGTATGCACCTGTAATCCCAGCATCTGGGAGGCTGAAAACAGGAGAATCACTATGAGTCCGATCTATGTAGTGAGACCCTGTAGACCCTGTACACTCTGTCCTAAATTCACAAAAATTATGAACTCATCCATAGATCAATCCAATTGATAACAGATGTAGCTCTCATAATGGGCTTGCTTTCTAACAAGCCCATCAACTAGAAAGCAAGCTGGTAGTACACGAATTTTGGGGAACATTTCAAAATGTGTGGAAACTCTCATTAGCCACTTAACAAAAAAGAAATTGTACACTTACAAGAAGAGTAGCTTTGTGGATCACCTCAAAAGTACTTGTTAAACTTTTTACCTTGTTTTTTTATGAACTACTTTTAAATAATTTCAAAGTCTATTAGCTAGAATAATAAATATTCATTTTGCAGAAAAAAGGCCAAACCGTAACAAGTATGCAAGTGAAAGCAGACTGTGCAGTGGGACAAACTGATTTGTGCACCAGTGATGCTATTTACTAGGTACACAAGCTCAATTTCTGAGCTTTAGTCTCCTCATCTATAAAAGAGGGAAAATTATCTTTCCTTTAAAGAGCTATTGTGAGCACTAAATGAGACAGTCTAAGCAAAATGTTTGGTCCATGGTAACTACTACCATTACCGGGTTTACCTTGGGTTTCTTCTGAGGCTGATACATGACTCACAGTGGGTGCTTTTGTGACAGCTGTCCATTGCAGTTGTGAAATCCTCAACTAGCATACAGTGGAGCTAATGTGTTTAACATTGGTTCTTTCCCACATTTCTTGTGTGTGTTTCAGTGTCTGAGGATCCATAAGCTAGTGAGGAGAGAACGGGGGAAGGAAGGGCTAGCTGTCTTGTACGTAGCTTATATGCTGTGACTTTTCTGCTTTCCTGCTTGTAACTATCATCTGTGCCTTCACCCTGCCTCCATGGTGCTGCACTAGACTACTTTCAGTGGTACCCATGACCTCAGCCCACATTCTCATGGCTTTGCACAGGCCCATCCCCTGCAATACCTGGGCTAGGATATCTTCTATTCCCTTAGGTATCTTAACTTGTCTACTTCACCATTAGACTGTGTTGGTCTTGTTTGCCAATGCATCCTTGGCTTTACAATGGTTCCTGGCACATAGGACAAGTACAGTTTGTTACATGACTATGCTATTTCCAAGTTAAGACCAAGTTATTTGGTCTTCCTCAGGAAGCAGAAAGGGATTTTAAAATGGATTGCTGTGTTTCTTCACTCATGACTGTATTTCTCATATTTACTCATCAACTAAAACACTTTGCTGATATTAACATCTATAGCACTTCATTAAAATACTGCCTACTTCTTTAAAAACTAATTGTTACTGGAAAACCAAAATTGTATGAATTTGTGGGCTACACATGATGCTTTGATTCTGTTTTTTTTTTTTTTTTTTTTTTTTTTTTTTTTTTTTTTTTTTTTTTTTTTTTTTTTTTTTTTTTTTTTTTTTTTTTTTTTTTTTTTTTTTTTTTTTTTTTTTTTTTTTTTTTGGTGGAACCGGGGATAGAACTCAGTCCCTTGCACTTGCCAGGGAAGCGCTTATTCCACTGAGCCATCTCCCCAGCCCCCGATGCTTTGAAATAGTCTGGTTTTCAATAGGTGTGTGGCCTTGGGCAGGTTTCTTAGTCACTCTGTGGCTCAGTTTCCTGATTTGAAAATGGGTGTGATAAGACTATTCATAGGACTGTCGACAGAAATAAATGAGACGCTTCTACTCTCTGCAAAGTTTTTTTTTTCT
>PVKA01003014.1:46149-74081 GCA_004027165.1 Ctenomys sociabilis
TTTTTTGTGGAACTGGGGATTGAACTAAGGCCCTTGTGCTTGCCAGGCACGTACTTATTCTACTGAGCTGTCTCCCCGGCCCTCGATTCAGTTCAAATCACAAGTCTTCAGAGGCTCCTTCCTCTGGTTCTCTCACATCTCTGATATAAACTCTTCATAGAATTTTCTATTTTCTGACTTTATTTACTCACTTATTTGCCCACCAGTTGTGCAATCCCAATTTCTCTGATCCCTTTTCTACTTACTGTTATATGTTCAATGCCTAGACCCATTCATAGTATGCAGTAGCACTAAAGAAGTATTTGATGGCCCGTGCACTTACGCTCATTCCTCCAAGCTTTTCAGAAAGCTAATGTGCTGCCAAACTTTGGTGAAACTTTTCTAATCCTATGTTCTAGGGGATGGGACTTCCTTTCAAAGTATATCATTCTGTGACTGAAATGTAAGATCCAGCTCTTAATCTCAGGAACCTGTCATCTAGAGGTGGGGATGGGACTTATGCTGCTTTTAGGACCACTGGTGATTTTCAAATCACTAGTGCAACTCATGACAATTGATATTGCTGTAGATTAAACTAAGAAGGCATGAAGTTGTTCTAAGTTCGTGGTGCAGAAAATAGAGACAGATCACGTGAGGCTTTCTTAGAGGACCATAAAGGAGACATATGTCATACTAGAGAAGAGTCCAGGCATTGATGTTAAATAAAGACACCCAACTGATATTTTTGCACCATGAGAAGTTTATATTGTATTTAAAAGATATAGAAATAGTTTCAAAGAAGTAAGCACAAGGTTGCCATAGTTACACTTATTTTTTCTAAAGCTAAAATTTACTACATGTTAACTTGAGAAAAATCTTCAAGAGACTCAGGCAATCCTGGGGATCACATGAGTTCTGTCAGACCATCCAAGTGAAGGCACTAATCTTCAGAAACATTATCAAAATAAGGTGATAGACTGGGAAAATTATCTTGAGCCTCTGATTGGTTTTGGGGGGGCTCCATCTGCTGATCACTGAAGACACAAAGTGGACAATCGCAGTGGGCTGTTGGACTGGGTTCTGACGAGGTGGACAGCTGCTGGTGTGTATCATCAGTGTAGGCCTCAGCTGCACCCTGGCTGGCACCTGGAGTGGAGCGGGCTATGGGGAGCCATGGAGAACGTTTGGGGGCAGCACATGACACTGGGATCACATACTTAGACGATGTATCTTTCGAGGCATAGTGGAGCTCGGAGCTGTAGATAACTACATCTGGAAAGACAGCCTTGATCCTGATGCCACATTCGGTAACGCGGTAGGTGAACTGGTAGATGTGTGTCTGAACATAGTTGACGGGACAACCCAGGCCCAAATGCAGCTCATGAAAGTGCACATACACGTCGTCATTCCACATGAAGGGCTGCACGGTGACCATGAACCAGTCCATGGAGCACATCACCGTCACTGGAATTTCTCCAGAACAGGCTGAGAACATGGCGGTCAGGAAGAGCAACTCACTTACGAACTTGACAACTTTCATCCTTGCAGGTGATGTGGTTAATGATCCACAGGAAATATGAATCTGTCCAGGGAGGATTTCTACAACAGACAAAAACACAAGGGGTGTGTCATTTGAATTCATATGTCAAATATGATACCGTTTTTTTGAGACAAGATCCTGCTATGTAGTGCAAGCTGCCTTGAACTCACTATACAGCCCAGGCTGGCCTCCAACTCATGGCAATCCTACTGCCTCAGTCCCCCAAGGGCTGAGATTATATATGTGCACCACAATACTTGGCTTAAATATGACTTTTTAAGTAAAATGCTATTTATAAAACATTAAAGAGAAAACAACTCATGAGAGATACAAATGAGTTTTCATGTTCTGTTTGGAATGTACATATTTATTGGTTATTGGTGACTACAGTGGATTTCTTGCCATTGCTGGAAAGCCAGATACTTTTGTATGCTAGAGAAGTGTTATACCACTGGGCTGCACTCCCAAGCCCTACATTGGTTTCTTCTTCTTTTTTTTTCTTTTTTAATGTGGTGCTGGGGATAAAACCCAGGGCCTTATGCATGCAAAGCAAGACTTATGTGATTGAGCCACATCCCTAGCCCTACACTAGCTTTTTAAAGGGACTTTGCCATGCTGATTTGGTATAAAGCATATATCATTTTTTCATGTATATAATAAGAATGTACATTATTCAGAATGCTGTACTTTTGTGTGTAAGCCCAACATGAGACCAAAACAAAACAATTTTTGTGTCAAACGTTAAATACAGAGAACAAAGATACAGTTTAATTCAAGTTGGCAACGCTTTCCGCCTTAAGGGCTGCAATGTCCTCTCATAGATCATCCTAATGAACACCTCCTTGCTGCCTTGTTTGTTAGCAACAGATTTAATTAAACAGAAACATGAGAAGAAATTGTAATTTATTCCTGACAACCACATATTGAAGTTTTGTGGAGTGTCTCATGTAAAAGTGATCAAACGAGTGCTTCATGAACCCCAAGCAGTACCATCATAAGTCATCGTGACCAAGAGATTGCCTGACACATTCATGGGGACATCTTGTAAAACAGTGAAATTACAAAAGCATGAAAACATGCTGGGGTTTAAAGTTGTTTTTCAATGTGTATTACACATGAAAACTACTTAAGTGTCCTATATTAAAAGGGAGAATTGGGCTTACAATTGACATGTTGACAAGCTACCTCCTAAAGATATTTGCTTTCAAGTCTTCTTTTCTGTTCACTAGTGTTTTGTTTTCTTTTTCAGTAGGAAGCTCTGTAGCCACTCTATAGTGCCTTTTCTATCTTTCATTTAAAGACAATAAAAGCATAATAGATAAACTATTAGAAATGATACAGAATTTCAAAGTACAAGATGATAGGAATTCAACAGTGGTTGTTATGTTGCACATTATTGTCTTCAAAGTAGTTGCTTGGATTACCATATGTAAGCATTTTAAATTGGTCAAATTAAAAATTTTAGGCCTTAACTTCTTTCTTCAAAAAACCAATAAAAATCAGTACTATAATCATCCTAGCTCTCCTGTGTATATACATACATGTTCCCCTTCCTTCTTTCTTTTCTCCTTTCCCTCATCCCAATTGTTCTTTCCTTTTGAGCAGTTTCTTTCCCTTTTATGATTTTTTTAAAATTAATTTTGTTTTATTTTGAAAACTAAAAAACAAAAGTACAAAAATCAGAAACCAAGATAGAAACAGCATAACATGTAACAATACATATGTTACAGATTTTCACAACAAGAATAGCTAATTAACAATGGTTGTTATATTACCTATTTTTTACCTTTTATTCATGTTAATCAGAAAGGAGATAAAATAGTGCTGAAAGCTTTAGAACAGGTTAGTATGACAATTACAATGATTAATACATTGCATATTATTATTGTCTTCTTAGTAGTTATTCAGAGGAGAAGTTGTAGACATGATATCTTGTCTAAGCAATATTAGCACAACACTTTTTTTGGTGGAACCAAGGATAGCACAAACCTTTCTTCTCATTGAACTAAAAGAAAGTAGCTGTATATTTACCTTAACTATATTGTGTGTACATATATACATGTGTGTGTGTGTGTTTGTGTGTGTATTTCACTACAAAATGGTCCTTTATATCCCTCTTTTTTGTTTTGTTTTGTCAGATATGGGCCTTTTACTCTATCTATTGTACCTTTCAGATCTTATTTACTCTTTTTTTTTTTTTTTTTTTTTTTGTGGAACCAAGGATTGAACTCAGGTGCTTGCGCTTGCCAGGGAAGGCTTATTCCACGGAGCCATCTCCCTGGCCCCCTTATTTACTCTTTTAGTCTCTTCCACTAGGCAAACAATATGATGTTGACACATGTGGATCTGGTTTATTTCACATATGAGTATGGTCTCTAGTTGCATCCATTTACCAATGAAAGGCTCAAATTTATTTTTCTTTATAGCTATTCCATCTTTCAGAGTGGCAGATAGAGAAGTGTGGAGAAAGAATTAAACAGTATGTGTCTAAAACACGGTATGAGAAGGAAGTGACAAGGGAAGAAAGAACATTAAATGTGGGCCAATCCAACTTTCATTTTTTTTCTAACTTTCATTTTAATGGTAAAGTCACAAATGTCTAAAATTTAGCAAGAAGTGTGCATAAGTAAGTGTCGAGCTCACTTTTGTTTCCCAGATAAGTAACCCATGAAAAAATGAATTTATTCTTTGAATACTTATTGAATGACTATTAGGTATAGAGCACTGGGCTGAAGAATCACCCCAACATGCTTATTTCCCTGGTTGTAACAAGCAGCATTTCCCTTTCCTTGCTGCTGATGAATTTGCTGCAGTCTTTAATGGAAGCTGTGGCACAGGGTCCCACTAAAGAAGTGCAGTGGCGTGGAAGCAACGCTTTGTTTCTGATTGGCACAGCTCATGCTCAGTACCTGTCATGGTCTCCTTAGCGACTCCTCACTCTGTCCAGGGTGTTGGGGTGGAAAGAGAAGCCCAAGCAGGGTTCTGGGTGCCTTCCTTTCCCTTTTGTGCATTTGAAAATATTTCTTCCATGGCTGATTTTTTGTTGTTTTGCTTTTCACAAAGCAGAAGTAGAAGCAGCAGCAACACAAGTAAAAGCCCCATTGCCTTACCTCTTCCTCTCAAAACAAAATGAACACAATAACAAAAACAAGCAGATTCTGATGTGCACTGGTTCTGGATGAACCGATGAAGTGAACTCACCATTTGCTCCAAAATAATGCATAGCTTTTGCTGAGAATCCTTCATGAAGCCCAGCAAATCACCTCATCAGACCATTACTACTGCGGTTCTCTTTGTTGCCTTCCCTGCGCTGTCCTATTCTTTCCTTCCTTCCTGCTGTCTCCTGGCCTTGGCCTTTTGATCCTGAACAACATCCTTCTTCTAATTCTTTCATTCCATGTTTGCTGTTAAACCTCACAGCAGAGATTCAAAGTGAACAATTTCCTTGTCTGGAGAGTTAAGCTATTCATTTCCTCTCCTTCCCTTGAACACTTTTCCTTGTACTCTTTTCTTTTCCCTGCTCTCTAAGATGAGCCAAACAGCATGGATAAAATGCTCGGATTCTCTGAGAAACAAGACAGCACCCAAGCAGTCACTCTGGACGGCCTCTGTGCCCCACATCCACTTCTTGAATCAGTGACCTCAGGAAGTTTGGGGATTCGTTTAGTACACATCTCCAAACTTGCACCAGATAGAATCGGTTTCCTGTGATTTTCTTAAAGCCAAGAGCAAACTGCCATGAGGTGGGAGCAATAAGTGAAGATGCCTAAGTTTGGGGCAGCATACCACTGAGCTCAGAAAAAGCTTTAAAAGGAAGTCAGCTGTACCCAATTTGAAGGCTTTGTGATTCTGAGGTGAGAGCAAGGAGTATGGAGATTAGGAGGAGAGCACAATGTACTTGCTAATGAGCTTGCTAACGTTTAACTCCGTGTCACACTTTGGGACTGGTTCTCTTTTGCTGAGTACAGGTCATCACAAAAGGCCAGCCTCCCTTCCCCTATGCCTGCAATTCCCAGGAAAGTGGAGAGTGGTGTGTGTGTGTGTGTGTGTGTGTGTGTGTCTGTGTGTGTGAGTTGTGGGATGGTTATAAGTCACTCAAAACACAGTCTTAGTTTATCAAATCAGCTGATTGTTTTCTAGAAAAAAGAGAAGAGAGGGAGAAAGTGGGCTCTGGTTGCAGGGGACTGAGGAAGAAGAAGGCCTAGGGCAGTTCTGTCAAACCTATGCCTATAGCACCAGAGCCACAGGGCTTTTTACCATCAGAGAAAGCTCTAAAAGGTTACCATCACTGTCCTGGGGGTTCGAGATGGAAGGGAAAGGCTCCGAAGGTATTTTTAGTCTTAGTTGGAATTTTGCACAGCACTCCTGCCATTGTGGACAGAATTCTAATTAAAGGCCTCCAGAACTCTTCAGTGCTGAGGGAGATGCAGACACAGAGGAAGACATAAATGCAAACAGTAACAGGTCTGCCCACCACCAAACTACAGTTCAGCTTCTCACTAGAAGGCTGGGCTGTTAGAAAGCACATCTCAGGGTTTGCATTACCAGAGTCCAGTTTCTACTTCATTGCAAATTCTTTCCACAATGAGCTGAGGTGCATTTGTCTAACCAAGTGGGGCTTAATTATTGGTACACACTGTCCGGAAACAAGCTATAGAGAAGCACATAAACCCTAGGCTGCTCATAACACCTGGATGCAAAGTATTTACTATTCTGTAGCTACAGAGCACAAGTAGATTTCTGTTTTTTTAACTGTGCTTTATGCACGTACATCTCCCATTAACTTTTTTTTTTTGTTTTATTCTTTGTTAAAATTTTTTCCATAATTTTATTGAAGAACAAATAGCAATGAGACAGTTTCAAATTAAATTGGTAGAACAGATTCAATGATTAATACATTGCATATTGTTTTCTTAGTGGTTATTTGTTGTATAAAGTGCAGAAATGATATTCTACTTACGAACACTGTTAGAGCAGATCTCTCTATTCAATGAATGAGAGAATGTAGCTGTATACCTATCTTCTTTTTTATATTTTTTTCAAGGTGATTTATAGGACAGTTTCAATAGTGTTTGGACAGGATATCCTGTCTGCTTCTTGTACTGTGGATAACCACTAGAAAGATAACAATGTAAAAAGTATTAATAATTGAAAATGTCCCATTAGCTTCTTTAATGAAGCTTCTCCTTTGTTTTTTCAACAACTGTGTAATAAGACTAATTCCTAATAAATCTGTATTTTAAAAAGTCATGAAATGTTTCATTTTTGGAATATGAAATCCATTGCTTCTCCCCCATCAGAACTGTTTATCTAATTAAATTTAGAAGAATGCAAGTGTGGCTATGGAAGCAATACCTGTGACAGTCACAGAGAATGATATGGTTAGACTAGTAAAGCCGGCTGAGAGTCAGTGGGACCAAAACAAGCCACTTTTCATCTTCTACTTAGGAAACATATGCACTGGCACAAAGGAACAAAAAAGGAAAGAAAAAAACTGCACAGAACTCTCATTCATCTTTTCTGAATGCGCTGCTTATAATATTTTGTACTGGTCTTTTTTTTTTACATTGACTAATACATGTATATACTTTTGTTCTTTGTTATCCACGGGGATGGGTTCCAAGAACTCTGAGGATACCAAAATCCATGAACACTCAAGTCCCGTACACGAAATGGCATAGTATTTATATATAACCTGTGCAATCCTCCTACACACTTTAAATCATTTCTAGATTACTTTAACTCCTAATGTGATGTGAATGATTGTTGTACTGCATTGCTTAGGAACTGGGCCCAGTGGCGCATGTCTGATCTTAGCACTCTGGCAGGTTGAGGCAGGAGGATCACAAATTTGAGCCAAGTCTGGGCATTTTAGTGACTTAATGAGATGTGGCTTAATAAAAGGGGCTGAGGATATAGCTCAGAGGAAAGGCCCTGTGTTCAATCTTCCACATCACATGCAGAAAGTACTGTATTATTTAGGGATAATAACAAGGGGAAAACATCTGCACATTTTCTGTACAGATATTTTTGAGTGTTGTTGGCTTGCAAATGTGAAATCTGTGAATAAATCACCAATTATTTATGGAAACAATGTGCTATTAGGTTATAAATATGGTAGTACTCTGGACCAAACAATTTGGCTCACAAACAGAAGCATTTGGCAAAATTTTGCTTTTGTTTGCAAACTCTACATCGGGTGAGAAACAAGACCACGACTATCTTTCCTACACACACATGTGTCCATCTGTTCCAGAATCATGGAATGAATGCTTCTAAAATTGGATAGTGGACCAGCGGTCACCAGAGACCTGAGGTGGGGAGCATAGACGGAAAGAAAGGAGATGGTGGCCCAAGTGCACAAGGGTTCAGTTACACAGGAGATAAAAGTTCCTGCCATCTATTTCACAGCATGGTGATTACAGTTAATCATAATGTACATTGCAAAATTGCTCAAAGTGTAGATTTTAAATGTTTTCACCATGATCTTTACTTCTCAGTGTCCTAAACGAAAGCAATCACATACTGGTCTAAATATAAAACTTTTTAAATCTTGGGAAGAGAAGCCTCGAAAATAGACCAAAGCTGAAATCCAGATCAGTTTTGTGATGTTATTGAGTGAAGTGAGAAGTCTAACATAAACCTCCTTGGAAGCAGGCGGGATTTTTGCCTCCCCATCTCCTCTGATGTCTTTAGAGACACAGATGAACTCTTTGCACGGGGAATGGGAGGGGAATTAGCTAAACATTTCCACATCTGGCTTTGTGAGAGTTTGGAAAAAGAACTCACTCCATAGGCTCCTGGAAGTTTTTTGGTCCGACAGTTATTTATTTTTAAAATTCAGTATACTGGAGACAGCATAGCTATCATTTGTATATTGTTTTCCCAGAGTCTTGTTGTCAAAACAAAAGGAAACAGAGGGGAAAAGGAAACTCCAAAGCAGCATGCAATTATCTCAGGGAAATATAACTGTCAGGATTTTGATTTGCAGCGAAGTTTGTTCACTCTTTTCCAGCTGATTTGAAGAAAAATGAATCTGAGTTGGAAAAAAAGATTCTTTTTTACAAAACAAGAACTGAAAACAGAATTTTAACACATTGTGAAGGCTATAGTTTAGAAACTCAAGCAACCACATTCAAACTTTGCCCTGCAAAGTATCTTAAAGTTTGAAAGTTTTTAAAATTTGAGGTTCTTTTATATACTCCAGGTTTAAAGAATTAATTGGTTCATTGCTCTCAAAGAAAATTGAGGACTGTGGTAAATACTAATGATATTGCAGGTATATTAAAGCGAGTTATAAAGTTAAATAACTCCTTTGGTAAACTACAGTCATGCTAAAGACTCTGGGACCAGTTCAGTTTTCCAGGCTCGTGAGGTGCAGTGCTAGAGTAACCACACACTCTTCATCATTTTGCACAGGAGAAGAATTATGAGCTGCTAATGCTTAACAATGCCTATTTTCTCAACAGAGGAAAACACCTTGACTAAATCCTAAAAAGAATTTCATTTGAATTAAACTAAAAAGCAGTGAGTAGATTTTTTTCTGATTCTATTTTTTCCCATATTCTTAACTGCATAAGAATTAGGGGATACAGAAAGGAAAAAATAAGAAAATACTCAACTTTAAAATAGCCACTGTTAAATTTTTGTTCTATATACTTCTAATTTTAGGGGGAGGATAAGCATATGTATATATACACAATTCAATCTTTTCTGGAAGAAGAAGTCAAGGCTTTTTGAAAGCTGTTTTTAATTTTTGACATTGAATTTGAAAGCAATCAAAGCATTATTTTTGTTCGGGCCATCTGGTTTTGTTCTTATAATCTGTTAAACTATCAAGCATAGTTTAAGTGTCATGGTTCATCTCATATACAAATAAAGGTTGTGAAATAAATAAGGGTCCAAGCTCCTTGTGAGAGGTAGAAAAAAATCTCATTGGGTCACAAATTCAGCTAGTTAAAAGGTGAACAGTCCAATATGAAATCAAACCATAACAACACTACTCAACATGGCTAAACTATTCTGTGGGTGAATGTAAATATTTCCAAATAAATCCAGAAAGCTGTACTTTAGGGGAAATTTCAAAACCTCAGGTTATGGGAATTTCTTGACTTCCATGCAGAGAAGCTGAGCTTGATTTACCTTAAAGTTGAACAAATGGATGTTATTCATAATTTCCATAAAATGTAAGGAAAACCTCAAATGAGTGCCCCTTGTTCTTTTTTGTTTCTGGCACTGAAAACTGAACTCGGGACCTCGTACTTCCCAGTCAAGCACTATTCCACTGAGCTGTACCCATTGCTCTATATTCCTGTAGTTTATAATTTAATTAAATTATTATTATTGTTGTTTTGAGGCAGGTTCTTGCTATGAAGTTCAGGCTGGCCTTGAGCTCACATTGTAGCCCAGGCTGGTCTTGAACTTACAATGATCCTCCCCCCTCAGCCTTCCAAGTGCTGGGATTATAGGCATGCACCACCATGCCCAGGTAATTTAATTATTTATTGGAATTTAATACCTTGAGTCTCTTCTCCTTTTAAGAGACTAAGTAGGTTTGTGCCTGTACAGAGCTCTCAACTTCACAGTTGTACCTGGAAGTCTGTCCAAGCCAGATAGAGGCTGGTAGCCTGAGGTGCTTTCAGGGGTTCACCATCAGTAACAGAATGTTTGCTCAGGTGCCCTGTCCAGAGCTTCACTACCTCTTTAATAAAACTGTGTCAGTAAATGAGGCTCTATATGGTTTTTGAAACTTGTCAGGCAGATTCTTCTGCTTGGGACTTTAGGGACTAGGGAGATAGCACAGCAGCATTAGCACCTGCCCAGCAAATGCAAGGGCCTGAGTTTAAAAAAAATTGAGACTTTAGGGTACAAATTTTCTTTAAGTGGGCTTCACAGATATGGTCCGTTCAAGACACTGTAAGTCAACTCTAAGTCCATTAAGGGCAGTCTGAGTCCAAATCAAAATACAGATTACCTTTTAGATGGTTTGATTGATTTGGGGGAAATTAATTTGTTCTGGTGTATGTTCCTAATACATAGTAGTAATGCCTGTTTGGGGGAACTTGTACTGCGTAGACAATACGCTGATCTTTCAGCACTTACTCTTCCTTGCCTCACTTCGCCCACCCCAATCCTTTCCTCATCTCCAAGAGTCTGGCTTCTTGGTTTCTATCATCTCTACTTTTTTTTTTTCATTCATTTGTTTATATTTTATGTTTATCACACAGTAGAAACCACATGATATTTAACTTTCTGCATCTGACATATTTCAATTAGCATGATAGACTCAGTTTCTAGACATTTTCCAGCAAATATCATGATTTTATTTTTCTTCATGGCTGAATACTACTCTGAGACTCCATCTTGCCCTAGTCAGAGGGGTGTTATCAAGAAGACAAAAAGCAACGAATACACTGCTGAAGAGAATGCAGAGCAGTCAAATCTGTATGGAGGTTCCCTAAAAAACTAAAAATATCAATTCTGTTTGATCTAGTTATATCTCTCCTGGGTGGGTACCTTTGTGAGTTAAACATATCATATTACAGTGATCCCTGCTTACTCGTATTTACAGCAGCATAATTCACAATAGCTTAGTTTTCAAAATGTCTTACATACTGATTAACAGATGTATGTTTGGTTGGTGGTTTAACAAACTTGACCAATATACATCTTTCCCCAATTAAAATCCAGGCAGCTGAGACATAGAACATAATCAAAAACAGAAGCCTCCAATGGGTGCCTGGAAGGAACTCAATAGAGTCACCAGGTTCACCAAAGCAAATGGTCAGAGCCCTTGAAGGTTCCCTTAGCTACACTTTGGAAGCCACAGCATGGGCTGTACAGCTATTCCCTAGAGCACATCTGTCTGCCACTCCCAGGAAGCACAGAGGGGAATCAAAATATGCCAGAGGCTCCTGGAGAACCAGAGGCAATGTGGGGAGATGCCCACTCTGGACAAGTGCCCACTGTGCCAGCTCTGAACTAGGACAGTGATTCAGGCCAGCTTCAGGTTTTGTTTCAGCATTCCCTATCCTGAGTACTTCCAAAAGTCCCTCTAGTTATACCATGTCCACATATATAGAGTAGTCCCCTGGTAATGTTGCCCATTTCTCTTACTTATACTTTTATATAACAATGATTTGACTTTGTACATTGTAGCTCCTTATCCTAACAATATCAAAATTCTGGGGAGGGAGTGCCTTGGTCCTTTCTTGCAATCAATATTTAGTTAAAAATCATAAATATATCTACACATATGCCATAGTTTGAACTTGTGTTCATCATATACTGGTTATAACAAATAAACATTAAATATATAGTATATAATGTGAAAAAATAGAAGATTCATATTATGACTCATAATACATACATACAATAACTACTGTAATAGTGTGTAAACAACAAAAAGGGGAAGTTCCCTGTCCCTACCAATCTACATTCTCTTTGACAAGGGATAATTGATGCATTCTCTCTATTACCTCAGAATGAGACTTCATTTGAAAAGAGGGCCTTCACAGAAGTAATCAACTTAAAGTGAGATCACTATGGTCGGCTGTAATCCACTATTACTGATTTTTTTTTTTTTTACAAAAAGAGGATGTTGGGATACAGAGAATCACACAGAGGGAAGATGATGTGAAGACACATAGGGAGAAGATGGTTGTGTGACTGGAATGACACACCTAGGACCAAAGGAAAGTCATGGGCCTAGATGCCTGAGGCTCTCCTAGAGCCTTTAGAGAGTGTGACCCTTGCTGACACCTTCACCTTGGATGTGTAGCCTCCACAATTGTGACACAATACGTTCCTCTTGTTTCAAGACACTAATATAGTACTTGGTACAGCAACCCTTGCCAACAAACAAATACATTTTTCTAATTGAATACACATCCATGTCCATTTGAGACAAGAGCCCCCAGTTAGTAATATTCTGATTCCATGTCTCTCTCCAACCTTAAACTTCATTTACAATTGGAAAGATGATGAGACAATGAGGAATAGAGACCAAGAAAAATGGAGAAAAAGAGCCTGTCATAAGGACTGCTAGGGCTGGTCTTTGATGCCTAGACCAGAACAGAAGATCTTAAGGTAATAGTTGGAATATTTTCCTAACTTTAAAGCTATTCCAGAAAATGTATGGTAGAATCTATCATGGAACTGAGCTTCCTTTGTTCCTAGGAGATGTTCACATAGAGGCTGGAAAACCACTTGTCAGGATGACTGAAGAGGAAATTTCCATGCTGTGTATGAGGTTCTATGATGGAATCCTCTGTGCATGTGTGTGTGTAGGAGGAGTACATATAAAGAGGCCCATAGATTAGCACATATATTATGAATACGTATGGAAACACATACACGTATATCATACACACATGCATGCAGAGGATACTTATGTACGTCTCCTCTTTAAAGTCCATTGATACACAAAGCCTCTAACCTTACTATACACAAGATTACATAACACTGTCTAGCAGGGAACTGAGCCCTGAGCCGGGTTTTTATTCAGACTAAATGTGACTGTGCACTGGTGGCAATTTCAAGGGGAAGGGAGGGTGGGTCATGACGTAATGGGAAATAGTCATGATGAGGCATATTGCTCAGCTCTTCATGGTGAGGGCTCCTTAATCTGGTCTTTCTAAGCATGGTTTCTGAAAGGCCCATCATGATGATTCTCTTTACAAACCTCTTGAACCAAATTGAAAAGATTAGAGTTCTCCTCCTTGGACTTACAGGGACTTTATGGAGGCCCTATTTCAGCTGTCAGGTAAGTGTTCAAAGGAATAAAGATTTTCTGTTTCACTTAGGAAGTAGCAGTCATGGTCCTTTAAATATATATTCATGCTTCTTTGTGATGTTTTAAGCAATTACAGAATCTTGGTATTTAAAATAGTTTGAACATACAAGAGTAACATATGGCAAAATCATCTCAGAGATATGGCCTTCTTGCCTTTATCTGGATATCTCATATACACAGGAGTCTCCCTGTGCTCCTCCCCTCAATAGAGCATACTTCTTGTAATCCCCTTAGATATTCTTGTGAAGTCCTCAAAGGCAAGCATCACATGTTAAAGCTGTGGAAATAGTGGCTTAGGGAGGACAAGAGGACATTGGCCAATCATGGTTGGGTAAGTGGATTTGGGTCTCAAGCTGTCCTACAAGTCTGCCTGGTTTGTCTCCCCCTTTATAATGTACTTGCAATTGCAAGACATCATTATGAGTTCCACATTGTGAAAGGAAAGGAAAATCCTGAAGTGGCTTGGCCTATGGGCTAGTGCTCCAAGACACATGGGGCAGTCAGCTTTCTCGTCTGATGGCCAAGTTATTTAGGAGAGGGGGCAGAGTCATTTCTCAAATTGAGCAAAGCAGAGCACAGAAGGGCTTGGAGAGCAACTTCCTACCACTGGGAGAAGCTGAGCAAAGCTCTAAGACTGCAGGTTACATGGAGCAGTGAAACAGAGCTTTGGAGAATAGATTAAGCTTTGAAAAAGACCAGAGGAAGAACACAGTACTCTCAGCCTTCCATAAGGGCTCCTGTCATATGTTGGAGAGGAAAGACCCATGTAGATACCAGCTGAGTGTGTAGTTTGCTTTTCCTGGAAAACTGCACCTGATCTCTTGGGAAATAGATGCTTTCAAATGGAACTGATAAAAGTCCTGATAAAACTTAAGATAATGAGAGCAGATGTGTATCCCAGGAGGATATTCATCTCCCAGAAGAGTAGGTGATCCCCTATTTCATTTCAAGAGCTTTGTACGCTATTTATGAACCTGCCCTTCCTTCCATCAAGCATAGCAATTCCTCAAAGCCAAGTTGCCAGTTCTCAAATTGATCCCACCATGCCTATGTTAGGTAGGAGAAGATCCAGTGGGCATCTTTAATTTTTCACGTGACCTAGCTTCCTTCAAGTTGCAGCATCCTTAGCAGTGGACAAACCAGAGGAAATTCAGGGTAAACAAGCCATTGGGATATTATGAAACATCAACGTTTTGTTTTGGACAGAGATAAAGAACTTTCCCATGTGCCAAAAAGACCCTTCAATGTTTACAAGTTTCCTTTTTCTTCCTAAGTGCTCTGAACAAAAGCAGTTAACCAGCCTAGACACTAGACAAAAGGTGTTTCTCTGAGGAAGTTGCTTGGCTGTGGAAACAGATTCCCCTGCAGAAGGAAGGGAGGAACGAAAGAAGGAAGCATTCATTGAGGCACTGTGCTAAGGGCTTTATGTGCAGTATCTCAATCCTCATGGCAACCCTATGTAGTTCAGGGTATTATTACTAACTTCATTTTATGGAAGAGGAAATTGAGACCCAGAAATCTGAGGAAACTCAGTAGAGACATAAAAGCTCACAGGTGGTTAAGACAAGATCAGGAGAGTGTTATAGTTTTCTTTCTAGTGCATATTAACATGGAGACAGTAAACCCAGGCAGTGTTAGAACAGACATGAAAGAATTGCATAAGTTGCTTAAGGATATCTGAGTCTAGAGGAGAAGGGTGAGGTGGGGACACTAATAGTTTTTCTAGCAGGAGAAAGAGAAAAAAAGAGGCAATGAATGAGAGAAATTCAGTGGTACTTGCAGTAGATAATTCTGGCTCACTGTTTATATTTTATCACTCCTTATATTTTAGACTTCTTGAAAACAAGCGGTCATTTTGTTTCAATGTAAAACATTTATTTTATGAGCTGTGTGCATATCCAGAACATAATGAACCTGAGGACATGTTGTATATTCAGGCCCTTATGATCTGTTTTGACAAGGAAAATATGTATGGCTTCTGCACAAGCCACCAGATAGGGCAATCCCAAACTAGAAAGAATGGCCTGCTATCTCACCTAATAAATCTTCCTGATGGAAAAAGGATATCATGCATGCTCAATGTCTTATATTTCTTGTGGGAGTAGAGTCTCATATCCCTAATTCTTCCCTGAGGACAGGGGCTGTGTCTCTTTCTGATCTCACACAGTCTTTGAAAAGAATGCTGGGCTTTCCTTCCCAAGCCTGGGTGTTCATGACATTATAGATAGAATTTGGATGGCAGGGAGGGTAGGAGTATAGAGAGCTGTAGTGTCGAGTTCTTGGGAAACTTTTTATTAGTGCATGTTCTGAGAAGCTAGAGTTAGGCAGCCCTTGTTTGTTGAGATCAGTCTTATTTTCACTAGTGCTTCGGAGTTCACTTAAAGAAAACACACACACAAAGAGTCCCCTCCATGAGTTTGAAGCAAGCATCAGGGCTCAGGTATTCTTCATTCCTGGTCAAAACCACCAGCTTGAGGTGGTAGAAAAGGGAATTGAAATTACTTCCCCTCTAATACCACCTTGTGGTTTCTCAGGCTCTTTATGAAGAATCCAATATTGTTTGAGCTATGAACTTGGCTCATAATAAGAACTGAACAACTGTTGCACCCACCTGTTAGAAATCAAGACTGGGGTATTAAAACCAGAAGTGCTGGCCCATTAGAGGCCTTTGGCCATGTTGCATGGAAGGCAAACCCCTCCTAAACCCAGGGATTAGCATGTTCACAATGGGGCAATGACTGCGGCAGGTGCTCATTCTATGAGCTGTTCTCTGATTGCCTAGAGGTGGAAGCTGAAATAGAATAAGTCATCAAAGGGCATGACCCCAAACAGGGGACAGGGAAGGAAGTGAGACATTCCTTGTTTGTTCTTTGCTTGCTTGGAAAATGGAAAGAGAAACTTTTGGTCTGATATGGCATCTGCTCTGGGTCTTTGGTGATGGCTACAGAACTAAGGGGTCAATAGCCAACTAGAGAAATAGGAAGTGTGTGTATCAGGGGCCCCAGTAATTTGAAACACATGCTCACCAGTGATCTAAACTTAAATTACGAACCTATAAACAAGCAACTCTTTCCAAAGAACCACCTTATTATTTGTGAAATAAACTGATTTTCTTGGAGGAAAAATTCTCCTCTAGTTTCTTGAGGGATACTGTAGAACTAGGGGGATATTTTTTAAAACTAAATTTTAAGTATGATTTATCATTTATAGGTAAAAGGGCTTTTTAAGACTTTGGCTTCCTCTTTTTTGTAGTACTGTGGATTGAAGCCAAGGTTTCTGCACTGAGTTTTATTCCCATCCCTTTTCATTGTGTTTTTTAAAATTTTCAGACAGTCTACCTTGCTAAGTCGCCAAGGTTGAGCTCAAACTTCCATTCCTCTTGCATCTGCCTCCTGTGTGCTGTGGTTACAGGCATGTGCAATGGTGCCCAACTTGACTTTCTCTTCTTATCATTCAAGGAAACTTGTTGCTAGTAATATTCTTGTTCTGACTGCCTTTATGTGGACACATCCTTGGGATGCCCAGGTTTTGCTAACTGGATATTAAGGAGAAGAGCTAATCCTGATGAGAAAGAAAGGAAAGGTTTTAGAGGAAACAATGGCATAGCTAATATCAAGGGACAGAAGTGGATGCAACTTATATGGACAGAAAAGCAGTTAGAAAAAAGTCTGGGGAAATTATTTTGGAAATAATGAGGTCCTGCAGGGCTTAAGGCTACAGCGGACTCTAGTAACTGAGTGGTTTTGGTGTGTCATAAGAAAACTGGAATGAAACTATACTGGTTTTTAACTTTTCGTATAACTTTCTAAGCATTGCTTTCTTCCTTTATAAAATTGAGAACAACATCAATACCAACAACAACAATACCTCATAGAGTCCTTTCAATCATTATTATTTTTTGGTGGAACCAGGGATTGAATTCAGGCCTTTGCACTTTCCAGGGAGGTGCTTATTCCACTGAGCCATCTCCCTGGCCCTCATTTATTATTAAGTGAGACCACCAGACCATTATGGAGCTCTTAACATATATGAGGTGTGATCAAAAAATGCAATGAGTGTTCAAATTTTTAAAATGTACAATAAAAGACACACTACCATTAATTACCCCCAAATACCTCTCATTTCCATCACACTTATTCTATCATTTTGCCCCTTTACAAATAAATTTGGATGTCCCCTTTCATAAATCTTCTTAGTTGTGCTGTTATGGCTGCCTCAAGGTCCTGAATCCATTCAAAATGTTTCCCTTTAATGGCCATTTGACTTTGAGAAAGAGACAGAAGGTTCATGGTGGCAGATCAAATAAATAAGGTGGATGCGGACACACGGTTATGTTGTCACAAGTCTGCACTTCCATTGGATGGCACCTGGCAGCAGCAGTCACTGTATTTTTTTCTTTTCTGACAACTCCTAACAACATGAAAGAGGACTTCCAGAACCAGTCCAGGAAGTGGCGAGAACAATGGGATAAGTGTGTTTGAAATGAGAGGGAGTATTTTGAGAGGGATTAATGTTAATAGGTCTTTTATTGAAACAAATTTTTATTTTTTGTATTTTAGGGAAGGGCCTACAGGGTGTTCAGGGTCTCACTACTAGAACGGACTTGTAGTGATCTACCTGTTTTCATCCTTCCAAGAGGTGGGATTATAGGCATGTGCTACTATGCCCAGTCTCAATTGCTGCCTCAGGGCACCCTGGGGGATGGGGCATGCAGGGCAGGCCTGGGGATCGAACCCCTGGCCCCTGCGCCTGCTTGCGGTTGCTTTGATCTGCTGAGCTATTTGGCTGGCCCTGTAATAAATTTTTAAAATGTACACATTCACTCTCTTTTGATCACTCCTTTGTAAGTGCTCAATCAGTGCTAGCTATGATTAAAATTCTTACTCTTGAATATAGAACCTTGACTAAACTACACACAAAAACAGCACTTGGTGCACCTTTTAGAAGCTCTTAATCTATTTTCTTACCTATTTCAAAACCACTCTGAACTTTTTAAATGCGAGGGTGATGATGTTCATCATATAAAGTGGACTCGGGTTTTAGTGCCAATTTGAATTTTCAATCATGTAAGTTCAGATCCTAGCTTACAATAAGTTAAGTCCAGCCTATTCTCATCGTATATCATATATATGTATGTCAATTATAACTAACACTGAGGATCTGAATAGTTTTCATATTCACAGTCTCACTTAATCATCATAACAATTTGATGGCATAGTATTATCATTATCTTCACTGTATACAGGAGGAAAGCAATGCTTGTGTAGATACACACGCATGCACTGTGGCCTGCTCAAGAGGACTTAACTGCTTCCAGAAGCTTGGATCTATTCTAGGGAGCAGACCCTCCTGGGCTATAATGGGGGGAACCAAGAGCTGTCCTAATACAAGTCATATGCTTTTGCCCAGAGCAAAGGAGCTGGCACACAATTAACTTCATACTATCTTTGGCCTCAAAGATAATATTAAAGGGAAATAAAGTGGACCCCTTAGTCTTACTGCCAATTTGAATTTTCAGTCATGTAAGTTCAGATCCTAGCTTACAATAAGTTAAGTCTAGCCTATTCCTTTTTAATCCTTAACATTTCTAAATGTTAAAATACAAATTGTTGGAAACCAACAGGGATGGTGACTATACACGTTGACGTACCATATTTAATGTCACCAAGTTTTATACCTTAAGATGGTAAGATTTATGTATTTTAAGCATAATAAAACTAAATCTTAGTGAAAGGTGGAAAATAATTCAACTTATAATGTGAAAATATGCACAGTGAACTATTTCTGCACAGAAAACCCCAGAAACAGCCATGTTGGCATGTTGAAAAGCAGTACAGGGGCCAGGAATATGGCTTAATAGAATAAGCACTTGTCTGGCAAGCACAAGGGCCTGAGTTCAATCCCCAGTTCTGAAAAAAATTAAAAAGAAAAATAAACGAACAAAAATGAAAGAAGAAAGAAAAGCAGTACAATTTCATCTCAAGTATCCACGCATGCACCAAGACCACTCAACTGTGAGACTATCCTGCTTCTGCCCAGACACTTCCACAATAAAGACCTGCAATAGCCTAGAAAGCCAGACCTACATTTTAGCTGGGGCTCTGTCATCTCCTATCTGTGTGACCTGGCTTTAGTTGCTGCATATGAAATAGTTTTATAGAGCAGTCTTATGAGATGGGGAGCTTGAATAAGGTATGAAACGCTGCACATCCAGGGCTAGGTACAGAACAAGCCATAGAATAGATGGGGAGCCATAGAATAGGCTAGGACACACAGCCTGGCTACAGTGCTCCATCTGTCCCTGTACCTCCCTCTACTTTCTATGTGGTCACAAGTGGATTCCATCAGTCTGTCTCTCCCAGGGCTTGCTGGAGTCTGCTCACATAGATGTCTCCTATAGGGACAAATTGTAGATATTCCTCCATCCATTCCTGTATTCACTGAATTATGGGGAGAAAGAGCAGGAGAGAAGACCAATTGGGACGGAGAATAGAAAGCAAATGTCTTCTGTATACTCCTGCCCTAACTCATGCCTGACACGAGTGGTGGGCAAGTGCTTGAAGAAAGTATGTAGAAGAGAATTAAAATAGAGAGAAGGCAGGCAGGCACTGAGGAAGGAAGAAAAGAGATGACAGTTGGGGCAAACTGCCTGAAGATGCCTCTGTCCCCCACCTCAGCTATGTTTTATTTGTTTGTTTTTTGAGGTACTGGGGGTTGAACTCAGGACCCTGGGCTTGCCAGGCAAGTGTTTATTATACTTAGCTATCTCCCTAGCCCCAAAGGATTTTTTTTGATGGCTCAGGCTGCCTGAAGGGCAGGTCTGGTAAGGCAGGTGGAGCTAGGGATTGAACCACAGTATCCTGCTCTGACTGCATTTATATGATCAGGTGTTTAAACAACTGAGCTAACAGGCAGACCCCCCCAGCTATGCTTTGAGATTAACCCTCACACTCTCCTTCCTTTTGCCAAGGTGAGTGCAGCACCCTACAAACCCCTTCAAGACACCCAGATAGAAAGAAGCTTGAAGAGTTGAGTCTCATTCTACCATTAGTCTCAAGAGGCCCCTGCAGGGCTATCCAGATATTATTTCATCCATCATTTTGAGATTCCCTTCTGTTCCAGAGACCCAACAGTGGTGTCAGATGATGGATGCATTAGGCTGCTTCCACTTCTCCTTGAACACATGTAAGCAATATGTCCACTAGGTTTTTGCTGTGAAGGATTTGCAGATGAGCAAAGACGCCCCCCCACACAGGTGGATGAACACGAGCATTCAGTGTGCATGCTGAGTGCTGGAGGCAGCGAGGCTGAGGATGATGCTTTTATGGGCAACATTCAAGAAACTCACATGCCATGGGCTTCACAGTGCCCTTCATAAGCTCAACTTCTGTTCTGAACATTTGTTTCAAATAAAGCTTCCTTCCATAAAAATACCACTGAAGGACACACATGCAGAATACACATTTGGCTTTTCTTGGGTGTTAAATATTTTATTTGATGTGCTGATTTTCATACTACATTGCTGGAAAATTAATATACATTTAATTAACTGCCTATGTGACAACCTCTCACCACAGAGACAACAGACACTTGGATCCTAAATCCTTGATTCTTTACCTCTAGTTCCTGGTGAGCTTCTAGCCTCCAATTCACACCCACAACTGCAAATACAAACAGGCAAAACATCCTCTCCCTAGTAAAAAGAACTAGGAGTGGAGTTGGATAAAAGCATGAATAGTCCATCCTGCGTGCAGCAGTTTAGAATTAAAAAAATATTTTTAAGAGAACCATTAAAGAAGACCTTTCTAACACATGTAACTTCTTGATTGGTTCCACATTTGCATCATTTCTGGCTGGATCTGGTTCTGAGGCTCTGACTCAGCAAACTTTTGTTTTATCTTTTTCCATATGTGCTAAGACTGAGGGATATCTATAATGTTGCCGTTTAATCTATAAAACAAAGCAAAAGAAAAAAATTGGCAAAACCCAGGGTTGACTTCTATTGTCGGAAAGTCCACCTAATGGGCCAGAGAATGAGCCTCAGGGTCTGGGGTGGAGACCCTGGGCTAAGAGTCTTTCTGGCTTAATTGCAGCTGATTAGGCAACTGGTGGAGAATATTTCTCTGCTGCGGGTAGAGAAATGCTTCATGGAGAGTAGAATTCAGATTTGGACTTCAGCATGGAACTGGCCCATGTGAGTGGACCCTTGGTTGGCTTCTACATCTTTGCTTAGTTCCACTAGCTTCTGCGTAGGCCTCTGATGCTCAAGGAGCTGAAAGACATGGGATTCAAAGAAGGCTCTCTATCTGCTTCTTGATGCATGGCAAAATGACTGGAGAGCAGCTCAGACTCAAGGGTTGCAATTCCTTATGCCTGTTCTGCCCTCACCACAATGTTTTGATGGGACTTGGCATGGAGAATGTTCTGCCAACAGGTTCTTATTTAAAGTTTAAAATGTCCTTTCATAATGGTTGGAAGGGAGGTTTGGATACAGAAAGAACATGGAGGTCTTGCCCATTTCTAAGAAAAAAAGCCTTCTTGCTCGTAAATCCTGAGCTCTACAAATAACTTATTGGTCTTACCCCACTGCCCACCCTGTTTTCGAAGCCTGCAGCCAGGAGAGAGGGAAAGTGCACCTGCAAAGGGAAGAGATGACAGATGGACCCAAACACGTGTTTATTTAGTAAACAAGCTCACAATTTTCTATATTTTAAAATTCACTCTGAGCAAATGGGAGTGTAAGCTTCATCTGAACAAATACAAAGCATTACGTTTTCCCTGGAGCAATTTGGTGTGTATGGGGGTGGCGGCACATCTTCCACCCAGGCGCACTGCGCCGTACAGCACACCTGTGAGCAGAGCAACTAAGTCTCAGCTGTTAAACCTGAGGCACAGGGATGAAGCAACCACCGGATGGAGCAGGGGTGGGGGGATGTGGAAGCGGTAGTGGCAAGTAAAGGACACAGACTGCGCGGGCCTCATTTGCACAGGAAAATCAGAGGTCATGTCACATGCTCTCCACTCC
Organism: Ctenomys sociabilis; assembly: GCA_004027165.1. Taxonomy (NCBI): domain Eukaryota; kingdom Metazoa; phylum Chordata; class Mammalia; order Rodentia; family Ctenomyidae; genus Ctenomys; species Ctenomys sociabilis. The sequence continues at coordinate 68,488 of PVKA01003014.1, forward strand.
TTCTGTGAGCCCCTGACGTACATGGAGCACTGGCAATGTAGTGTGGCTGTACTGTACCCAGGGCTTCAGCAGTGTTGCCCCAGTTTATCCTCCCAGGCCTCAGAGGTAGGCACTGCTGTGATCCTCATACTAGGGGGAGGGACTGAGACCAGAATTTAGATGACTTTCCCATGAAGGTCACTTTCTAGCAAGTGAGCAGGGCTGGAGGCCAGATAAAGAGAACTGCAGGGCTGCTCCTTTCTCCCGACAGAAGCCAGAAATTCTCTCCTAAGGCCTCCCCCATGGGTTCTGTGTTGATCTAGATGCTCGGGGAAGGGGTAGCGAGGCAAGCGCGTGCTGCACTGAGCTATGCGGCCAGCCCTTCACATTCCTCAGTTCTCCTGAACCATCATAGGAACGGAGAGCCCAGGCACCACAAGACCTTTCCTATTCTCTTTCATCTCTCACTATTCCTGAGCTTCCAGGATAACCTCCGCAAGAGCGCATGGGCATCTTCAGGTTATTTATGAGAACGGCTAGGTTTCAGGGAGTCTGGAAGGGTGGGGAGAAAAGGGGATCAAAATCAAGGGTGTAGATCTTTCCTGTTCCTTTTTAACCTCCGAGCTATAAAAAAAACGGCAAGTTCCTAGTAGAAGAAAGCAAATGTCAACGCATTTCTTGCTTTTACAAACTGGGCCAGTCTTCCTCCCTGCCTTGAAAAACCATGTCCTTGATGCTAGGGAAGCCCAGCTTCTAAGGTTCTGATACTTGGACTCTTCTTGGAGTACTATGAATAAGGCTTATTAGCAAAAAGTATTTGAGAGTCCTGGCATGTTACCGTGCATCTGCAATCGCAGTGCTTGGCAGGCTGAAAGCAGGAAGATCACTATGAGTCTGATCTGTGTAATGAGACCCTGTAGACCCTTACTAAATGAAAATTTTTAAAAAATCCACACATATAAAAACAAAAAGTACTCAAATGGGAAAGTTGTATGCAGTAAAATGCCCTTGGAATAGATTTTCTTTGGTTATGATTCGGTTAACTCCTCCTAGCTCTAGCTGTTTGGCTGCAAGTCATGCTTATCTTAAAACTTGGCAATATTCATTTTATTTGAAAATTGTCTTCCATTTTATTTATTTAGTCTTTTTTGAGATACGATTTTCCTAAGGAGTTCAGGCTGGCCTTAAACTCATTTTGTAGCCCAGGCTCGCCTCAATCTAGCAGTAATCCTCTTGCCTGAGCCTCCCAAGTGCTGAGATTACAAGTGTGTGCCATCACACTTACAGGATCCCCCCCTGCTTCTTAGGACATTTCCTTTCATTTATATATATAAAACTTTTGAAATGTTTTGGAGACAGGGTCTCACTATGCAGTTCATGCTGGCCTTAGACTCACTATGTGGCCAAGGCTGGCCTCGAACTCTTAGTGATCCTCCTGCCTCAGCCTCCTGCGTGCTGGGATTACTGGTGTGCACCATCACTTCTGTCATATTTTACACTTTTAATGTTAAAATATTAATTATTTTTTAATGATTAAAACTTGTTATCTTTCAACTGAGGGTAGTATTTCAATCTCCCTACATATTTAGTGTGTGTGTGTGTGTGTGTGTGTGTGTGTATGTGTGCATATATTGGGAAACTTCACACTTTTCTCTTCTACTTTTATTCAAATATACAACAAAGTATTGTAAACAACAGCCACCCATGAGTACCAAAATCAAGCTAGATACAAGGAACAAGTTCACAAGCACCCTATTCTCTCTAGAACTTCCCTGTCTGGTGTGTGTTGGACAGTTTCTCTGTGCAGTGGAATCACTGAAGTGATTTCAGCAATGCAGTTCCATTTGCTGGTGGGGAAAGGGCCAGCCCTGGGGCCAGAGAGCAGGAGTCAGACATATGTGAGGTGAAGGTCCAGGGAAGAGAAGGCTCAAACCTGAGCACAATGGCAAAGTGGAACCCAGAGACTTAAGGATGTAAAAAACCCAAGCAGGAGGTATTGAAGAGCAAGTTGGGAGAAGAGATTAATTCAAACAAGAGCAGCTGAAAGTAGAAGAGCATCTTGGGTAAAAGATGACTCAGTAAGGGCTCCAGGAGTAAAATGAATTCAAGCAACAGGTTTCCTGGGGCTAAGGGAGGCCTGAGCACCAGCCCTGGTGTCAAGTGACTCTGAGGAGAGTAGTTTTCATTACTAATGGGGTGAGGGTGGGGACTGCATCTTAGCCAGGAAGAACCTCATGACTCTAGAGGGACAGGAATTAGGACACAGGAGGAGGGAGGACAGCGACCAGAGGCTGAGTCAAGGTACACAAAGAAGAAGAGGCAAGTTCATGTGTGAAGGACTACACAGGCTGGACTTGGACCTAAAATGCAGCAGCTCCTCAACATAGGTAGCCCCAATCTTTCCCCTTGAAGAAATCTGTACTCCATGATTGGCCAATTGTCCAAGTCTAAAGTGGACCCTCCTCTTTTAAGTGCAAATAAATACAGGTAATGGAAACTGTGATGTTTGACATGTACCAGTCCTTGATTAGCTTGAATAAGAACCAGTGCACTAACCTAGCAGATGTCTCCATGAAGCCCTGGCCCTTACTGGATCCCTCTGGGTGATCCTTTGTGGGTGGGAGGAATGCCTTCTCCCCTCCAGTGATGGACATGTGAGTGCTAAATGCCTTATTTTTACTTGCAGCTTATTCAGAGCTTGGGATTCTACACCTCAAAGGGCACCCAATGGGACTACATGGTAGGAAAGCATTGCTCTATTATCATTAGCACATGTAGCTGAACCATACTTTTTATTCCAGGGCATCCCCATGTCTATTTAGTTTTATCCAATGTAATAAGTAGGTTAGGTTAATGTTCTCCCTAGTTTGTAAGGGAGGAAATAAATAGACATCAAAGTTTATTTTCTTTAATATGATGTTAAGTAACTATGCTTAATTTATTCATCCAAAAATGTGCACTGAACACCTTGTTTGTGTTAGATATGGCACGAAAGGGAATTAAGACAGTCACAGATTTTATATGGGAGACAGATGTTAAATAGATACTTATACATTATTTAACATTAAATAGTCATCTCAAAATATGTGATTATAATTGTGGTAAATGATACAAAAGTTAGCTTCAAGTGTTATAAGAAACAAGACTCAGGGCCAGTGAGATAGCCCAGTGGATTCAAGTGCTTTCTTAGTCAAGCTTAGGCAAGCACAGGAACCACAGTTTGATCTCCAGCACCACATGCTGCCCCCGCCCCACCCCCAGGGCTGGCTGAGGAGGCCAGAGTCTGGGAGGGCATGGTTGCCCATGCCTGTAATCCCAGCAACAGCGAGGCTGAAAACAGGAGGATCACTATGAATCTGAACTGTGGAGTGAGACCCTCTAACAACCAAATACATTTTTTAAAAAAGATCTATATATCCTTAGTGAAATGCTCTTTCATATTTTGCACTGCCTTCCTTATCATGTGAAACAACTGTACTATGTCAATGTACACCCCCCAAAAAAGAAACCAAATTTCAAAAAAAAAAGGAAAAAAAGACACTAGACTCAGGCCAGGCCTGGTGTTACACACTTCTAATTCCAACACTTGGGAAGCTGAGGCAAGAAGATCACCATGAATTCAAAACCAGTGTTGGCTACATAGTGTGTGCAGGGCCAGCCTAAACTCCATAATGAGAGCTTGTCTAAAAAAAAGAAAAAAAGAAACACACACAAAAAGAAGCCAGACCCAGAAAGTCAAGCACTATATGTTTTCTCTCATATGTGAAGTCTGAAAAAATAAAGAGAGAGGAAAACACAGATGTCAGGAAAATTAGAAAGATCATGGTTAAAGAAGAGAAGGGCCTGAGGATGTGGGGGAGGGAAGGGGCTCAATGGAGGTGTGAAAGCAATCAAGTCTCATATGCGTCTACAAACGTACCCAACAGAACCCACTATTGCTATAGCTAATGCTCACTAATAACATATGAAGTGAATAATAAAGCATGAATAACCTAGTCTTGGGGTCTGGCAAGGCCTTTCTGAGGAAGAATCATCCCCACATCAGTGGTTGGACTCCAAGCTGGGCTTGTTGATGGGGGTGCTCACATGTGTGCATCAGAGGAATGGCCAAGGGCTAGGGCTCCTGGGCTGGAGCCCAGAGGGGCACAGTCCTCTTCCTGCAAGGAAGCTTTATCTTCCCCTCTTCCCTGCTACTCTTTTTCTTCTTCTGTTATCAGCCATCAGCCCCTTTCCCTCATCTGAGCCCAGTTCAGTGGATCTCTATCTTTCATTTTTAAAAAAATGAGTCAAGGGGCAGGAATTTTATTGCATAAAACCCCTCTCATCTTGGGAATGTGCACGTGTCTTGGCAATGTGGGCTGATACCAGTGATATTTCAGAAACTTAGCCTTAGAGATCGCTGCATCTCCTGCATGGCCACAAAATTAAAATCTTCCTGGATGCTTCATTTTGCCAAATTGTCTTTTGAGTCCTGAGGTATTGAATAGCGAATGTTTGGAATGGTGGGGAAGCCAGGGGCAGGGGTCTTTGAGCAAATAATTTTGCCTCTCAAAATGATATTCTTCAGGTCCATTCACTTTGTGGTTCATTCCTTTTTATTGTTTAACTAGTCACCTATCAAAGGACATTTTTGTTATTTCAGATTTTTTTTTTTGTTCAAAGTAAGGCGACTATAAACATTCATGTGCACGATTTTGTGCAGACATAGTTTTCATTTCTCTGGGATAAATGCCCAGGAGTGTGATTACTAGGTTCTATGGTAATTGCATGTTTAGTTTTGTGAGCAACTGCCAAACTTTTTCCTAGAGTGTTTTTGTATCATTTGCCATTCCCAGCATTAATGTCTGAAAGGTCTGGTTTCTCTACATTCTCCTCAGCATTTGATATTGTGACTGTTTTTCAAATTTCAGTTGCTCTAATAGGCATGTAGTGATATTGCATTGTGGCCTATCTTAGCATTTCCCCCAGTGAATGATGGCAGCCTCTCTTCTTGTCTTTACCAGCCATATTTCCTCTTTGATAAAATATATCTTCATGTCCCTTGCCCATTTTCTAATTGGATTTTTTTTGTTGTTGGTTTATTAAAAAAGTTCTTCATACATTTTTAGATACAAGTCACTAATTGGGTGTGTGGTTTACACATATTTTCTCCCATCCCATAGCCTTTCTTTTCATCTTTGAATAGCATCTTCCATCCAGCATAAATGTTACACTTTTTCATTAGGTCAGATGCATTGATTTTTTTTTTCCCTTTGTGAACTGTGCTTTTGGTATAAAGTCTAAAAGCTTTTTGCCTAAGCCCTACATCCTAAAGACATTTTCCTATTCATTTTTCAAGTTTGATAGTTTTTCAATTTAGGCACATTGTACATTTTCAGTTAAGTTTTATACGAAGTGTGGAGTTGAGGTCAAGGTTTGTGATGGTCAATTTTATTTATGAAGTTGCCTAGACCATAGTAGAGGTATGTGCTGAAGCAAATATGGATGTCTTTGTGAAGGTTATTTCAAGATGAGATTAACATTTAAATTGGTAGATTTTGAGCAGAAAATATTACCTTTCATAATGTGGGTGGGCCTCATGTAATCAGTTGAAGGCCTTAAGCAAGAGACTGACA